>JAVTVY010015313.1:0-63268 GCA_036873755.1 Hanleya hanleyi
GGGGTCAGATCGAAACAGAACAACGTGTATCCCGTTCCCGTAGTCCTCCCGACTGATCAAATTCCCTTCGTCCTGGTTGATTTGACCGGTGGCTGTAAACAGGCTCTGATAGGCTCGAATGAAATTCGCGCGCCCAAAGTTCGGTGTTAAGGGCGTGGCTGGGACCTGTTGTCCATCCACATGCAGGGCCACAAAATTGATGCCGAAATGTTTAAAGTCAAACGGGTTCTCTGGGTAGGCTCCGCTGAAACTGGTATTTTCCACACACGCCAGGATCAATCGCTTGGGTAGTTCCCCCAGGAACAGATTTTCTTTGTTGGCGCTCATATTTCCAGCAGACACAGAGAACACTTTGGTTTGCACACGTCGGATAGGGTACTGGGCTGGTTTTATTTCCAAGGCTTTGAGGTGTCCCAATTGAACGGCTGGATTCGGTTTCACTTTTCGGACATACAGGACTGCGTCTTGGATAACAATCTTATAGTCAGCTGCATGCCCATCTACGTTAGTGGCCATCAAGGCGAAGGTCGGAGGCGCCCGTATCAGTCGGATTTTGATGAGGATCTTGTTCAAGAGGTACCGGTCTTGCATGAACATGTCTGCGTGTAGTCGACCCATCATATCCACCGAGGCACCGTTCGCAGTGAAAGCCTTCCGTTTGTTATATCCCACATTGTCCACCGTGCCCATGTGCTCGGGTGTGTCCTGGTAGAATAAAGCGGCTGTCAGCTGAGATTTTTTAGCCTCTCGACCATACGACAACAGTGTCTCGATGTAGGCTCGATAGGGGTACGTGTTGGTGGAGTCACTGATGAGTTTGTCGCTGAGAAAAATATCCACCTGCTGAAACATCGAGTGCAGCCAGAGATTCGTCGGGCCCACCGTTGCTTGGTCGACGATTCTGGTGCCATCTCCACTGACGATCTTGGCTTTCACATACAAGTAGGTATGGGCTAAATCCACATAGGTCGTATCCGCATTACTGATGGTGAGCTCGATGGGCCCTGTTGCGTTGATGCTGGAGAGCGGGAGATGCTCCACCCATAATCCTTGTTCGGCACTGGTCTGTGTGGGCGGCACGGTCCACAAATCAAATTCACTGTTGGTGGAGGGACAGGAATCGGCGTGGATCAAGGACATGTTTTAAGAAAAGATATCCTGGGTCTTCGATGTGCGTCGTCGCTGGGTCGGTCGTCGACTGGTGCGTGATTTCGGTGGGGCAGCTCTTTTATTCCCTACGGTGCGTTGTGCTTTGGCCACCAAGACGCCTCCCGCTTCTTTGGCCCGCCGTTTCAAGGCTTCTTTGGGTGCCGTACCCCCCAAGACATCACCGGCCACTTCCAGTCCACTGCGTACCGCTTGTTGCCGATTGCTTTCACCCCACGTGTCACCAAGGGCAGGAACGTTTTGACGATGCTCCCGAGTATGTTCCCCAGTCCATGTCCACGTTGCATGCGTGCACCACTAAAAACCGGAAAGCCACCACCGGCCTGTTGGGCATAATAGTCCATATAGCTGCGTGCATCGCACTCGTAAGGCACCTTCATTATGCAAAGTGGGGAGCACGTGCTTGTCGAAAATGAAGTGTCAGCACCACTTTTCCTCGTTCGAATGCCACCGGTCGTCCCGTGTCATCTCTTATATCCACCGTGATCGTGTTGATGTCGGTTTGTCGTACGGGCAGGTAGAGCATGTGGGTGAAACTGTGGGTGACTTGATCTCCATATGTCTTTTTAATGGGGACCACCCGTAACAGAGGTGTGTTGATATCGCCCACGATGTGGTTGTCCACCACGTCCGAGTAGACGTAGAGTCCGTACATACCCGACTTCATATCCATCGGGATCTCGCCTTGGTGGGCGGTGGGACCAGCGAACGTCAGTAGATCGAAACCCAGCATTTGCTGTAGGATAGGATACGACACTCGCGTTGGCGGTGACGATAAGCTGTGCCTTGTCGTTGTGTGCGTTGTAATCGAAGTCCACGTGATTCTTGAAGGGAAAGGATTTGATGGGTTTTGATGTATTCGTGACCTCCCGTAGAGCCTTATAATGCAACAGTCTTGTCAGCCCACCCATGAACTCCTTGGGGGTATCGTATTGGCCTTCGGGGAGGGTGAGTCGGGTGTTTTTGCCTTCGTAGATCACCTCGTACCACACTTCATTGGCTCGCACGTTGTACCACGAGTAAGGGTATTGGATATCCACGAGGCCACATTCCCATCGTCCAGGTAAATGCAACGGTTGCGGTAACTGGGTGACGTACTTGGCCACGGTGTTGTCAGGAAACACATCCAGCGAACTGTTACTGGGTAGGGTGAGGTAAAACATGGCGACTGAGCTGTCCTGCTGCTGCTGTTGGTTTTAATAGGCGTTCCAGGCCTTGGGCGGTTGTGTCCGGCGTCGTGTTCGTCGCGTTGACTTGCTACGTGTCACGGCTCTGGAGATGTGGGGTGTCCTGATCGAGGGTGGTTTTTTAAAGGCCTGAAAAGAAGGTGCCCGTTGTGGTGGTGGTGTTTTGTGGGGTGACTCCGGTTCCCATTCGGATTCCCAAGAAGGTAGTGGGCCACTCGGCGATTGCTGGGTTCGCTGCATAAAGGCCCAGCGATGGGGGTTCCCCACCAATTCCTGTGGTACATGCATATCTTTCAAGTCTTGAGCGAAGACCTCCCATCCTCGAGGATCCGTGTGCGACCTGCGTTGACGCATCAGGTCATTTACTAAATCCGTCATGTGGGTGCCGGGAACCACCTGATTCTGTACCAGTAGTTCGCCTTTATCATTCCAAGTCATGTTAGGAGTCTGTTTCATCCGTTGTAATACCAGGCCAGCTTGTTTCTTGAACGATGCAGGTACACTCTTCAGCACTTCGTCTTCCACCCACTGTGGGGCTGTGGGTGCTACCCCTGGTAATGGCGGCTGTTAGAGCGGTGCTGAGGTCGGCGGTGTGTCACGTGGTGGTGGTGGTGGTGGTGGGGTAGAGAAGGTTTTGTATTGGTCCATGAACGTCATGTACCGTTGAAGCGTCTCATTGTACCGTTGTACTTTCTCACTGTCGCTTAACCCCGGTCTCTGTAAGATCTGTTGCATCTCTCCATCGAGGGTGTTTATGGTCTTCACCGTAGGTGGGACAGGGTAGGGCGATTGGAGGTTTTGAAGGAACCGTGGTTCTACGAGGACCATTTTTTTCGTGTGGTTCATTGTCGGCCGAAGAGTCCACCCAATACTGGACCCAACACGGAAGCGGCCAACGGTGCTAAGATGGCCCCGAGAAAGCCGCCTTTCTGTAACACCTTTTTCTTTTGTGTTTGAGGGACCCGCTTCTGGACTAGGGTTCGGAGACCTGTCTTATGCTTGGCCAACTTGGTCTTCGGAGCCGGAGTCAGTGGTACGTTGCCTTTTAACAGGTTGTACCCGATCTCGCACAGACAGCGTACAAGGTCAGGGTCCGCACCGCGTACAATGGTTCGGACCAACTCGGGTGGGGCCGTCTTCAATACACGGAGCGTGGGAGCGTGTGCTTCCGTACTCGCGCAGACATCATGTACAACTAATGCCAGAACCCACAACTCTGCCCTTTTTATCTACCTCAGAGAACAGAGACAAAGTCAACCATGCTGTGGTATTCATTCTTTTTATTATCCCCATCATCAAACACACACTCCAGCTGGGGGAGCCACTGTGGGTGTGTTTACATTATTTTTGCATGTACACGTGGTGGGCCTCTCCACGAAAGATGCCAGTCCGTAGTCGAAGGTGGTCGGGGGTGGCTTGCTTGAGGTCGAAGAGCATACACCCGTGCTGAGGGGTTGTGGCATCTTTAAAGGCTTCCAACGCAAACGGTGTGCGGCCGGGATACATCTGTCTCGCCAGGTGCAGCAGTTGAGTGGTATCTCTCGGGTTTTTGAAGACCACCAGGTAGTGGGCATTTAAGCTGATATTCCGATGTTCTTTGTTTTACTGAACAGATTCTGCACAATGTAGATGATGCTGAGCCGTCGATGATGGCTGCCTTTGGTAAAGAGTTGGGTGACCCGTGCATCCGTCTCCGCCATGAGATCATCCAGAACCACCAAGGTGTCGGGTTCCAAATCGGCCAGGTTGGGTAGGCCTTCCACGAACGTGATATGGGGCATTGCTGCATACGCTTCCTGCCATTCTCCGTAACACCACACGACTCGGGCAATGGGTGGGGTGATCATGCTGTCGGCGTGTTGAAGGAGCTTCCTGACGAATTACAAGCGTCTAGTCCGTCATTCATAATCCAGCCGTCGTCCATTAGAGAATATCCGCGTCCATAATCCAAAGACCTATTCCATTTCCATATAACAGTATTAGCACCAAATTCAAAAAGACAAAAGTATACATAAACATAGGCTTGTTTCCTGCAAGAGAAGCGGTCAACAATTTTCAATGATGCCGGCAAGACATCATGATGTTCCAAAATATCAAATCCGTATCGCTGATCAGTATTCTTAATTCATAATATTCGTTATAGAGTCGTCATCTAAAAATGATGTACCTCAGCCACGCTTTGATTGTGACTGTTCATATGAGTACCATGAGGATCTTGAAGTACATGGGCTCATACGGCCCCTAGCCCCGGGTTAAGCGGAATTAGACACATGTTACGAAACGTAGCGCCATAGATCTTGCACGCTACGTTCGTATTGCCGGAGCCCGTCGGTCCTGCGATGACGCAAATGAAGGGATGCTGCCACCGAGGGTCCATGGTTCGAGCTGTATGCGCTGTCGTGTTAACCCGCTCTTGTAAATTTCGTACGAGTGAACTGGAGTGGTGGTGGTGGGTACAACGTCGGTCGTCGTTGTCTGTTCACTGCGAGTGATGATGGTGGTGGGTACAACGTCGGTCGTCGTTGTCTGTTCACTGTGAGGGATGAAATCCGGTGGGTCTTCAGACGTAGTGGGTGTTCTTGGTATAGGTGTGGAGCTTGGTGTGGAGCTCAACATGGCTTGTACACGGGGTGTGGTTGTGACTGGGCTCGATACGGGGTTGACTGGTGCTATCTGTAGACCGGTTTCACTGGTGGCTGGTGTTCTCAGTTGGTTAAGTAACGTGCTCACATAGGCTACGTCGTAAAACACACCTCCGTACAACACACTCAGCAGGGTTAGCAGTATCACCACAAAGCCCACTTGCGCTTTGCGCGTTTTGGGAGACGCTGTGTTCAGAGGCAGCTGCTGTTTGTCTATAGCACTGTGGTCGGACGTGGAATGAAGGATGACGGCAGTGGTGTCTGGCTTTATAGTCGTTTCACCTGGTTGGCAGCGACCCAGGAATTGAAGGAACTGGGCCAGCCTTTTGCCATTTTTTTTTTTTTTTTTTTTTTTTTTCTCAGTCCAGATTACAAATAGTAATACCAATAGCCGGGATATTTGACTCTATATACATGTAGGTGACATATCAAGCTAATAATACTATGAAATAGCGCACCAATGAAATACAATATTTCAAGACTACATATTGACAGATGTTGCGCATCATCATATGGTATAGCACTTGAACTCGCAGTATTTTCTTATTGATTATTGCAAATATACTAATGAAAAAACTCATGCCAGTAGGCCCATACTTGATTAAACTCCTCGACCTTTTGTGCACTTACTGCAATAAATTTCTGAGCTAAATATACATTTTTCAATTTGTTCTTAAAGGCATTAACTGTCAACGCTCCTGTCAGCCTTGCCATTTGACGAAATGAAACAGTTTGCCACGTCGACGTTCCGTTTTCAAAATCTGCTCCACCGTGTAGTAGTCTTGCTGTGTTTTTACGACAGGCTGTAATTCCGTCTCGTAAAACGTCCCTAGCAACGGTTCCCCTTGAAGATCTTCCAGTTCATAGACTCGCTGCTGTCGGGGTAGGCGCCGTTTAATCAGGAATCGCTCCAGTTGGGCAAGTAATTTTCTCGAACTTGCCCTTGACTTTACTGATCCGTACAGGGTCCCCGACCTTGAACACCGCCTTCGTCGTTCGCTGCGATTGCCTGGGGTACAAGACACGCCGGACTTGGGCTTCATTGCGTTGGGTCACGGTAATGGGGGCTCTCTCTCTATACTCCGATGATAGGCTCGATTGTAACCACTCACAAGTTTCGGGAGAACATCGATGTACCGCCTTGTATTCTTATAGGTGAAATATTTATACATGCGGCCTTTGAATGTCCTGTTGAACCTTTCCACCACCGAAGCCTTGGTCTCGTTGTACGTATGGAAGAAAAACACCTTCTGGGCTTTCAGAAACGGTCTGTTGAGGAATTCCGTGCCTTCGTCGGTTTGCAAATACAAAGGTTTGCGCCCGGTCTTGAAGATGTCTTTGAACGCCGCTATGAGATTCGCCCCAGTTTTCGTCCGGATGGGTACCACCCACGCATACTTCGATAGGATATCGATGCACGTCAAGATATAACGATTCCCATCGTTGTGTTTGGCAAAGGCGCTCATATCGACCAAATCCGCTTGCCACTGGGCATCTATTCCTCCCACGATGACCCGGTTCCGTAGAAAATGGCGACGGACAGCTCGATGTAAGGTATAGGTGTCTTGTTTTCTTAAGCAATCTCGGACTTGGGCACGTTGTATCCCCTGGGGTTTGGCCGCTCGATAGAGAGCCGACAATGCACTATAGGCCGCCGGACTGTCGGGACTGTAGTATAAGTTATCCAACACCTTCTCCCAGCGCTTCATGGTGACAAATGATGATGGACCCTGGCTCTATCGTTTATTTATAACGGGTATATCTTGGGCCGGAGTTTCTTTCTGATTTTCTTCGTTGGCTTCCACAGTGTCCATGGTAAATCAACTCGTCTGATGACCGCTTGATAAGCACTTGATCCACATCTACTACGGCATCTTCCAATGCAGACCATAGATCAGGGTGAAGGGTAAAATGCACTGTACCCCCATCTAGCCGAGCCAATTGAGCAAAGAAAGGGCCGCGTCGGATGTACACATCGTGACACAAGTGGATGAGGTCACCGTCCAGTTCACCAGACAACACCCGTTTGAATTTGGTCCAGCCCTTCCGGGACAGACGAATGTGGGCCGGGCACGGTTGTGTAGGGTCCGCATCACAGATGTCTCCCACCTCCTCCATGATATCGACCTTATCCGCATACATGTGCAGGAAAACCTCGGGGGCAAGCTGAGATACGCCAGTATTATATGCTCCGTCATGGTCAGTACCAATCTCAGTAAACTCAGATATAATATCACGGAATATTATATCTGAATTCAGCCCTATATAAATCCCGTGCAAGTTGAAACTACTATTGTTAGCCAATCAGATGGATAGCTGGTTGTAACTATTTCAAAATCACGCCCACAGTAATTACACACGGTAGCTCGAGGTCTAATATATAAACATTATCCTGAAACAGTTTACAAATATCGCATCATTTCCAGACAGGGTCCATGGACATCAAAGAGTTTACTCCCGCCGAAAAGTCTGGCTTTGTAAGGGAGAGAAAATATCAAAAGATTGTGCCGTGCGAAGATGTTAATCTCCGTGAAGTAAACGTCAATCATTTTTAGAAAGAAAAGGTTGAAATGGTTGTGATTGGCTTATTATGGGATCTCGTGGAATATCGGCGAACCTTTTGCACGAAGTTTTCATAGCGTTACGTCTAGATGGTATTCCCCTGATTTACCATCTTGGTTTACCTAGATTGGGTCAGTACGTGAATGGTACCAGATTTGACTGTCTCTCGTATTTATAGGGAGAACCCCGTGAGATCAAAGGATCGGGTGGTCAAAGTCTAGCCGGGTAATCAATGGCATCGTCGTCTGGTTCATGGCTAGACATTTGTTCATTGGGTTCTGCCGCTGCTTCTCTCAGGGCACGAGCCCACTCCAACTCGTCTGATGACCGCTCGTCCGGTGTAAACAGCTGGTCCACGATAGGCACCACTTTCTCGAAGGCTGTCCACAGATCGGGGTCTAGGGTGAAGCCTCGCGTAGGGTCTTGGTAGCGGCCCAGGCGTGGGAAGAAGGGTCCACGGTGTACGTAGATGGCATTGTCTATGTGGATGAGGTGTCCGTCGAGCTCGCCGCTCAACACCCGTTTAAATTTGGTCCAGCCGTCACGGTGTAGCGTAACCGTATTCGATACGGTCTCAGCGCGCGACCAGCAAACATCTCCACGGTCTTCCACGAGGGTGACTTTATCTTCATAGACGTGTAACCCCACCCGGGGTGTAAGGGGAAGGATGGCTCGTAGGACTGGTGACATGCTTGATCCAATGACGAACGGTGAATGACACACACACTGTCTGACCCTCGTATTTATGGTGAGGTCCCACTGTCAATGCCACAGCGCCAGGGTCAATAGGGCACAGACTATTGTGAGGCCAACCAGCCGTCGCTGGTTCCGGCGTGAGCGCTCGTGGTCCATAGCCCGAGCATCAAGGATGGCTGTCATAGTCCAGTAGTGGTGAGTGATGGCACACCTCTCCATCGAGTGCACTCTGTCGAGGACCGCTTCTGTGAACTCGTTCAGGATCTGGCGTCGCCCCTCGTTGTCGTCGCCATCTGCAAACATGGACCGGACCACTGCTCGGTAACCCGTGAGTGAATTAACCACGGTGGCATGCTGTAAAATGCGAGTCGCATAGGACTGGATCTCCGTCATGGCTCTGCAACCGTAGAAATGAAGGTGTGGGATCCAGAGGGACGTGTTTTATAGACCATGTCACACATGCGCGCCTAGATGTAGCTCTACGGGTGTAGTGCGTGATACGTACTATTCTGATTGGTTATGTGGCTCCTATAGAGATAGTACCTTATCGACAATGGGGACTACTTGTTCCAAAGCCGTCCATAGATCGGGGTCCAGGGTAAAACCACCGTCGTTCAGACAGAGGAGTCGAGCGAAAAAGGGACCGCAGAAAATGTAGACGTCGTCACACAGGTGAATGCTATCACCGTGCAGGTCACCCAACAACACCCGTTTCAAGGTAGTCCATCCTTCCGGTGACAAAGAGACGTGCGCTTTGGGTTCAGGCGTACACCAACACCTAAGTCCGCTATCGATGAGGTCCACTCGTTTGGGGTACAACAATAGGGTGCAGCCAGGTGTAAGCCTCCGGGTAGCCACAGTCCCTTCTTTCACCTCGGGGTGTAGTAAGTCATCCACCTCGGGGAGTACATCTTTCAGTGCCATCCATAAGGGTGGGCAGAGTGTGATATAGGTACCTCCACTCTGTTCCAACCGGGGAAAAAGGGAATCCTCTCCAGCAGTGCGTATGTGCACGCCGACTTCCACGTGCATGAAATCCCTTTCGGGGTCTTTTCCCTGTAACAATCGTGTCAATAGAGTCCAGCCTGATAGCGATAACAAAATCTTCACCTTCCGCGGTGCGTCTTGGACCAGCTCCAGGTGATCGTCATTGACGATGAGGTAGACGTCGGACGTCAGTTGGAATAACGCAAGCTCTGTTTCGCTCACTGCCATGGTGGGGAATGAAAAGCGAACGGTTAGAGAGGTGGCTTTATAGTGTACCTGCTGGGTAGGGTTTTATACACCGTGTGAGTCATGGGCACTCGTTATACTCGCTTGTGCCATAAGGTCAATAAGGTTAGAAATGCGCTGTTTTCTACTACGCCCTGTGACGGCCCTTCGTGAATGGGCGTAACCTGTGAACATCATAGGAATGCATGTACTAACCTGTCTGTGGGGTTTTTCCACAATGTCGTTCTTTTCGGGTACGTCCGTGTCTTTTCGGTAAAGTCCGTGTCTTTTCGGTAACGTCCGTATCTTTTCTATTTCCATACCCTTTGTCCACTGCGCATGCGCAGAGTGACGATATTTCAACCCCGCACTCACTCCTTCAGATGCCCCCTCACATAGGCTTCACATTGATACCTCACTCGATCCAATCGGCCCACTAGTGGCTCCCCTAGATCCCAAAAACGTCTATTTCCATACACTTTGTCTATTGCGCATGCGCAGAATGACGATATTCCTACCCCACATCCACCCCATCGGTTGCACCCTCACATAGGCTTCACATTGATACCTCACTCGACCCCATCGGACCATTAGTGGCCCACCTAGATCCCAGAACGTCCACCCCGTATGGACCTATACACCCATAGCCATGCAGTATAGGCCTATGGGCCTACCCAGGCCTCAGTGACTTTTTCCAAAAATTTCACCATTTCGCTCCGGGACCCTTCCCATCGTGTTCTAAATGACGAGACGTGAAAAACAAATCCAAACAGCCCATATCACAATGAACGTGTGTGAATTTCCCAGGTTGAACCTATACCCCCCATGGCCAGCCTATGGGCCTATATACAGACCTCGGTGACTTTTCCCAAAAATTTCACCGATTCGCTCCGGGACCCTTCCCATTGTCATTTTCTTGGCGAGACGAGAAAAACGCGACCCCACAAGCCATAGTAAAGCCCACGAAAAAAATTGACCATCCCCATACCCCATACAGGCATTTTCCCTTATATTGTATAATACAGACCCCTATTGTAGGGGTAAAGTCCGTGTTCCGCTTTTTATAGTTTCGGGGAAAAATCCTAATTTTACATGCACCCACCCCATTGACTTGATAGGCAGGTCCCAATAAGCCCGGGGACCGATATTAGCCCTTTTGGCTAGGGTTGATAGGGGTTTTCCCCTATTTTAGGGGTAAAGTCCGTATTCCGCTTTTTATAGTTTCGGGAAAAAAATCCTAATTTTACACGCACCCACCCCATTGACTTGATAGGCAGGTCCCAATAAGCCCGGGGACCGATATAGCCCTTTTGGCTAGAGTTCATAGGGGGTTTCCCTTATTTTAGGGGTAAAGTCCGTGTTTCGCTTTTTATAGTTTCGGGAAAAAATCCTAATTTTACATGCACCCACCTATGACTGGATGCCCCTTCACGAATGCTTCACTTTGATACTTCACTCGACCCAATCGGACCATGCAGCGTATTTGAAGTCTGGGGACTACTTTTTCTCCGCGGAGGCAGACCGCATCACCACCAGACCGCATCACCGCGGAAGAATACATGCCCAGGGGCCCTTTGCCGGAACTATAGCGACCTTGAGCTGGTGGCGCCCCCGCCCTCCCCTGGCGGAACTCTTGGGTAAACCGGAAGTGACGTCATACCTGCGCAGAACACTACTGCGCACACCTCCTCATGACCTCCACCATAAACCGGAAGTGACGTCATTACATCCGGGTGAAATGTGAATGGATTTAACGGCTCCCTACTTCTTATATGAATAGATATTTCCAGCATAGATCGTGAATCATATATATTATCCGGTTATCTTACACATTTATACAGTATAGTATAGTAATATAGGTTTTCCATAGACAAATCCGCAACCAACATTAAATATAGTTCCCAGTTCGCGGATAGAGCGGCGTACGACGGAAACACGGCCTATGTGCCAGATATCACTCCGCCTCGCGATTCTCTCGCACCTTGAAAAACACGATTCCCTC
This sequence comes from Hanleya hanleyi, assembly GCA_036873755.1. Lineage (NCBI taxonomy): Eukaryota > Metazoa > Mollusca > Polyplacophora > Lepidopleurida > Hanleyidae > Hanleya > Hanleya hanleyi. The sequence continues at coordinate 11,469 of JAVTVY010015313.1, forward strand.
GCGATTGAAGATTCGCGATCAAGAACGGATCGCGCATGGGTAAACGATTCAAAAACGATATCGCGAGAGAATGGGTTTTTTCAGAAAGGGTTCAATCGTTTTTTCTCATTTTTTTTCTCGATATCCTCGCGACTGATTCACGAATGATCATTTTTCAATCGTGAAAATTGAAGAAAAATCGCGACTGAAGAAAAAACGAATAATGGAAACGATCCCTTAAACCTTAATTCTCTCTCTCTCTCTCTCTCTCTCCTGATTTATCAGTTATAACAAAATAATTAGAACAACTACAATAGAGATAGTTGATAAATTGTAGCATAAAACATCATTCAACATTCTCCAATACTATATTAACTCGATCATCCACATAATCTAGTAAGTGGGGCGGATATCTCTCTTATCAGGTTCAGGAGTTTAAAAAAAATGAAGGATATGCTCATCGATTAACTCATGAACATTTCCTAAAAAAGGATCCAGCTCCAAGGTGTATTCCATGCCACGAAGATCTCATAGTGAAACATATTCTGATAGACTGTATAGATTTTAAGATTGTTAAGAGGAAGAGTGTATTTTAGATCATTTGAGAGAAATCAATTTGTTGTATAAATTTTAATGTATGTACATGTTTTTGGTGTGTTGTGTTGATTACGTCTGGATTGCTGCGTTGTTAACTTATTTTTGTTGGAATACTTAGAATTTTATTGATCGTCGTTATATAGCTGAAATATTGCTGAACGCGACGTTAAATCTTACTGCTATCTCTCGATACATGTAATTCAAACTCATTACTGCAAGATGCCACTGAGAGTTATCTCTCTTGAATCAAGTACTCAATTTGAGTTGACAAGGTTTTAGACATCAATTTATTCAGAGGATTCTAATAACCCCGCGTACCTGATTAGTAAATTAATTTTCTGGAGAGCAGTAAATCTAGATAATCAAACCGTTATCACACCATCTCCACGCACAACATGGGGCATGCCAGCTTCCGTGTACCAGAAAACTCATGACGAATGTAGGTCGTCACGGCTATACAGCTTTTATCGATCTTTTGATCATCATATCTTGACACAACAACCAATAACTGCCTTAACAGTTGTTTCATCGTCATGATTTTATTTCACTTCAACCACACAGGGTGGTACGAGAGGTACACCAGTGTACATGGCGACCACATATACATTGTATCAAATTTGGAAATATATACATATTTTATATTAATATACACACCAATGATGTACAACAGCACATGATCCATTCATTAATACGAATTAATAGTACCATACCTTCTTTGATAAATTTACATATTTTTTACAGTTTACGTAGATCTTCTGTTTGAAAAAGCTCTATTAATCTGATTACATTCGGTCTAACATAAGTATATCGTGCTAGATATTTTCGACGTGACCTTACTAATTTTGGACACAAGAACATAAAATGGAACTCATCACTAATGCTGTTTGTTTCACACGCTGTACAGTATCTTTCGGCCTTTGTGGTTTGACGACATTTTCCTGTTTCTATCGGGAGTTTATAATTACAAGTGTGAAATTTTGATAGAAGTTTCTGCTTTTTCATCAAGTAATTTCAGGTAACTTTCCAGATGAAATGCCGTTTTGAAAACTCTGTATTTAACGCCTTTTGAAGAGTAATATATATATATCGCTATACCATTTCTGAATAAACTGATCTTGTAAGGGTTTGTTCTAAGAAACAGACAGCATTGTTAATATGGGAGTCCCATATACAGTTGAATCCAGTATCATATAATACAGATTTCACTACCTCCTTGGACGTTAAATTATCACTGTTACCATAACATAACATATAAATACTTAGCTGGATGGAGAAAGTGTGAGAACCAAAATAAGATCTATAATCGGTCAGACAATGGGTCCAACAGCCAATAGCCACCTCACAGCACAAGATATCTCCAAAAACGTGACGATGTTCTGTATTATATGCCAAGCCATTGACATTGTCCCGCGGTGGACCCCCGTGAATATCCGAAAGCACACGCTATGTACAAAATTATCATACTGAAATACTTACGAGAACATCCAAACTGCTCTTTGCGCGAACATATCGCCATCAAACGACACTATGAGAACGCCGGCATTCCATTTCTCAACTCTGACAATAAAAACGACGTAAACACTGGACAGAAACCCAGCGTGCATACTAGAGCTTCGTCGGAATGGCGATGCATATCGCATGCTGATAGCAGAACACGAGCGTGGCATTCAAGATCTATGGCATTACGTTTCGTAACTTGTGTCTAATTCCGCTTTACCCGGGGTCAGGAGCCGTATGAACCCATTGTGTTCATATGAACAGGCACAGTCAAAGTGTGACTGAGACATATCATTCTCTAGATAACGACTTTACAACGAAAATCATATGGATTAAGAATAGTTATCAGCGATACGGATTTGATATTTATGGAACCTCATAATATCTTACCGGCATCATTGAAAACTTGACCACTTCTCTCATGCACGAATCTAGCCTATGTTTATGTATACTATGATAGTTTCTTTTATAAATTTATTGCTAATGCTATTATATGGAATAGGTATTTGGATTATCAATACTTGGATGGGTGACCGGGTGCTGTACTGGCGGGGTTGATCAGTGTCCAGGGTAATAGGAACTGTGAGCACTCTCGTGTTCTGGCACATGTAGGCACCGTCGTAATATGACTGAAACGTTAAACCCTACTACTCACACACTCCTTGAATGAGAGGCTAGACACTTGTATTCTGTCCACTCGCAGTGCACCCTCTTCGAATATAATAACTCAGTGAAGCCAGGCCCAGGGATCAATGATGTCCTAACATTGATGTTTGTGGAAGCGCGAACCTACTACAAAATGGCTACTGTGGGCCGTTGATCTTTTACGAAATGACCATCCAAGAAGACTTACAAAATATGAAGTGAAAAAGCACCACCTTGTCTAGTTTACAGATGCCGAGACAACAGTTAATCGCTATTTCTCCTGAACTTAATACTCAACTGGCTGATGATGCGAGTCAAATCATGTTCCAACTTGAAAGTTTCGATGACTCGGTAAACATCGCGATCATTTATCAAAACGAGAGAGGGAGAGTTATGCGCATTGAGAGAATGGCGCATTGAGCAAAATTTCAGCTATATAGCGACGGTCAAACAACATTCTAAGTGTTCTAACAAAAACAAGTCAACAACCCAGCAATCCAGGAGTAAAAAACACATCAACAGACTTGCACATAGATTACAAATTATGCAAAAAAAAATTCAAATAACCTAAAATACAGTCTTATTTTACCCGACTAAAAAGATCTTCTAAAGTAGCTGTTTGATAAAAAGAATTCCTTAAAATTTTAAAATCTATACAGTCAGAATATGTTTGTCTGTGAGATCTCCATGGCATGAAATACACCTTGGGGCTGATTTCTTTTTTAGTAAACGTCCGTGAGTTAATCGGGTATGGCCGATTTTACATCGCCAATCATGGCTAGGTAGAAACATTACTGGCTACTCGGATGAATATATCCTACAGTTTTTTGAAACGCGTCAAGTTTGATGTTGGTCAGACCATGCAGTGACAAACTCGAATCTCCTCAGGACCAATGAGACGGGTGTCTTACCAGATCCATTGTGTGTGTTTAAAAATTTGTGTAACCCATATTTCTTAACAGTGGAGATGTCACGTGGCACACGTTCTCTCTTACTTTACATCCCAAACTGTCCAAAGATCACTTATCCCCAAACCGGCGGACAATATGCAGAATCACCGTGCTGCGGTCCTGATAGAGGACATGTTTTACTTGATGAGAGGATACAAGAATTATTTGGGTGAAAAGGGAGCTAGCATCCCCTTGTTATGTTGCGTGCAATAGGTAGTGCAGATTATCCAAGGCTCTTCATTGTCGTCCTGTCCTATCTTCTTGCAGCTAGGACAGATGTCCACTTCATTTTCATGAGTATCTACCTTACTTTTCATTTATCTTTTCCTTTTCGCATTGATTTTTTCGTTTTTTAGTTTCAACATCCTGAGCTTTCAACTACTTCGGAATGGCATTAGCAATATACTGTACAATTCCGTCAGCATACAACACCCTGAAAAACTTTCACATACTGCAGCTGCCAAGCATTCGCTCTTTGCAGACAAGAATCTCTGAGTTTTTAGACAAGCCAGGTATTAATAATGAATATTTACACCGGTGAGAAAGTGTCTTTCGGTGAAGGCGTTTTGAGCTTTGATGATGTCCAAGTGATAGACAAATTTTGAGCGAGAGCGAATGCACTGATCAAACTCCAATTCCGGATCAATACATCCTCCAGTTTTTGTGTAGAAACCTAGTCTGTGACTTTGACGTGATGGGACCGTATTTCTCCTGCCAAGGATCGCTTGAACATAAATTTATGCTAGAATGTGGTCTAGACACCATGAGAGTATCCAAGTCTGTGGATTTTCTGTTAAATATTTGGTATGTGATGGAGGAAGTGAGGCCGGTATGACCTAGGGTTCTCTTAAGTTATAAAACAAATGATGAGACAAGTGATTTCAAACGAGGGATATCACGATCAATGATTTTGAAAACACATTCTTGTATGGCTCAAAATGTCACTGGATGAAATGTTATTTCCACCAGCTGAAGAACATGATAAATGTTCTGTTTTCATCTCGAGAAAGGGGACCCAAGATGTTTAATCGCAACAAAAATGATTTTGGCTGACAACAGATAAAGGGCATGAAAAGCAGGAAGGATAATCGTTACGGACAGGGCCAGGTACGGTTCGTTCCTGGTCTGTTGGAATCGTATATTTTTAGATTCCTGGACAAAACTCTATGTCAAACCTGCAAAAATAATGGAACAAGATTACAAGCATCTGGTCCGTCATTCATAATTCAGCCGTCGTCCATTAAAGAATATCCGCGTCCATAATCCAAAGACCTATTCCATATTCCATATAGCAGTTTTAGCACCAAATTCAAAAAGACAATCATAGTATACATAAACATAGGCTTGTTTCCTGCAAGAGAGAAGCGGTCAACAGTTTTCAATGATGCCGGCAAGACATCATGATGTACCAAAAATATCAAATCCGTATCGCTGGTCAGTATCCTTAATCCATAATATTCGTTGTAAAGTCGTCATCTAAAGAATGATGTATCTCAGTCACGCTTTGATTGTGACTGTTCATATGAGTACCATGAGCATCTTGAAGTACATAGGTTCATACGGCCCCTAGCCCCGGGTTAAGCGGAATTAGACACAAGTTAGGAAACGTAACGCCATAGATCTTGCACGCTACGCTACGTTGTTATCAGGACGCGATATGTATCGTCAAATTTGAGAAACTTTGAGTGGAGGCGCTTGGTGTTGTAGCCCTCTTTTATAAGTTTCTGCAACAATGTTTTGTGACGTTGATTAAAATCGTCACATTTAACACAGGACGTAGAAAATGCTACTAGGCATGATATGTATACGCCATATGCAGGTCCCACTGGAATATTACTGTCCAGAAAGGGATGGTTTATGATGTCGAAATTGTAATCATCTCTTTTGTCATACAGTCAACGAGAGAGAAGGCCCGCTTCACTTTTATAGAGATATAGGTCTAAATATGATGTGCCTGTAGGGCTATCTGTAGTTTCCTTCAAATCCAGTGATGGTGGATATATATCCTTCACTGCGTCATTTATATAGCGATTATCCACAGCGAGAAGATCGTCTATATAGCCTTTGGTGAATGAGAAGGAACGGGCTTTGGATGGATCGGTTTTTGAAAGCGCCTGCATATAGTCATATTCATAAGAGAACAGATATGTCAGCCAACCAGGGTGCACAATTAGTATCCATTGGAATACCTATATGCTATTGATATATTGTGTTGCCAAATTTCACAGATATTTTTAATGAGAAATCCAAGTAACTCTATAAACAAAGAAACATCCCATGAATGATACCTGTTGTATGTAGTAGAGCTAAAGAATGCTTTATGGCTTCCTACATTAATATATCTACGATCAGTTTTCTTGAACACAGATACTATTAATGAACTTAGACGGCCAATAAGGTCCTGATGAGGGATTGTAGTATAGAGAGTGGAGAAATCCCATGTGGATACATGTCTGTACGGTATGTGACCTTTAGCATCAAGTTCTTCCGTAAGACATTTTGTGTTTTTCAATATCCACATACATTCAACGCCAGAGTTTTTAGAAATAGTGGCGCAATACCTATCCCAAAATGCTTTTACCTCATGAAGGGCCCTCGTCAACAGGGTTGAAAGAAGCTTGGTGGTGCAGCTTCTAGAACCAGCTATGAATCTAGCTTTGTATGGTGATTTATGCATTTTGGGGGTCCAATATACTTTTGGTATATCATTATGTTTGGTTGGAATACAAATACCTCTTTCCTTGAGAAACGTTGTGTGATTGTTAAATAAATCTTCCAGTCACACAAGAAATTGTTTCTCAATACAAGAAACCTACCTTTTCTTGTATTGAGGAAAGAATGTTCTCAATTTAAAAAAAATCTTAAGAAAATTTTTCTCAAAATAAGAGAAAAAAATTCTTAGATTAAAACAAATGTTTTCTTTAACTGAGAAAAACATTTTTTCATATCAAGAAATCTGGTTAGAAAATATTTCTTAAATAATTTTCTAGGGAGTGGCACAAGAAAATTCGTGAAAACAAGAAAATAATTCGTGAAATGCTAAAAATTTTCCAAATTGCTTTTTTTTCTTAGAACTAGAAAATGTAACAAAATGTTTTCTAAAAATCAGATTCATTTTCCTTCTTTTAAGAACAGTCAACAAATTTTAGTTGCACATTATTTTCTTAAAACCAGAACAAATTCTCTTTTTGGTGGATTCATTATGAATCCGGGGCAATATTAGCTATTCAACCAGACATATTTAAACAAAAGGTATGAATGATAAATTATAAAAATGAAAACCTGCAATAGGTCCCCAGAACGAGATTACTGTCTCATCGGGCCTCCCACGGGGCAATGGGATGATTCCTCGCTATAAATGAACTTAGGCTAGCAGTCATATGCTGTTATAATACGGCGCGTCATTTACAAATCAAGTAAATTAACTATTAAAAAAAGATAGAAACAGGAGGGACTAAAGAATAGAAGAAGGAAGAATAGTTCAGATGGTGTATTGTGTTAAAATTTATTAATATTATTAACATACAACATGGGACAACACATATACGACTTACAATTCGAGACATATAAAAGGGAAAATGTGTGGGTGTGACAATAAGATAGACAAAGAATTCAAATTATGCAATATATAGCTAAATATATAGATCAAACCTGCATATGTATGTGCTATCAGTAAGCATAACTCTTCATGTTTTTAAATTTGAACTATGTTGTCGAACCAAAATTGGCAGTTATGCAATATTATTTCCATTATAATTGAGGTCTCGGCCTGTGGAGACTACAACTATGTATATTTAATGATATGTAAAAACTACCTATGCTAAAATGGTTGTTCAACCTGACTAATTACAGAACGGATATCGGTAAGAGGTTAGGTTTAAAAATAAAAAGAATAAAAAAAATTTGATTATGGCCCCTGGTGACAAAAGTGTCAAACTAGGAAATTTTGGAATTTAAAGGATACATTTAACGATTGCACAATCAAAACATACCGGGCCGATGAGGGCTCTGATATCCGTTATCCCTATGCCACTATGTCTAAGCTTAACTAAACTAAATTATAGTACGCACTTGGACTTTACAGGGATCAGGTGGAGGAAAAGCTGTTCACACACACACCGAAGGAACATATGACGTATAAAGTTCTCATTTCGGGAGTTCATGGAAAATAACAGGCACACACACTGACGGTTGGCCCTGATATGGGATCACTATTCCTCGTGTACAGGAGATGGAAGATATGCAGTCCACATTCGTACACACTAAGCTATAGGTGGTTAGAATGGATTCATAGTTAGTAGCCGATGCCGATGGAAGATATATAGTTCATACACTGACGGTTGGCCCTGATATGGGCTCACTGTTCATCGTTTACGGGAGATGGAAGATATGCAGTTCACATTCGTACACACTTAGTTATAGATGGATGGTTAGAATGGATTCACAGTTAGTAGCCTATGTCCGTGGAAGATATACAGTTGACACGATGAAATGGTCAGCTGGGCGTTGATGAAAGATATAGAGTTCACACACTAGGGTGGAAAGGCGGATGGTATCCGGTATGGCTCGTCTGAGATGGTAGCTGATTACTCACGGTATAGATCGTCTGAGATGGTAACACACCTGTATATAAAGTTTCGAATTTCTGGCTTAATGGAACGATGGAAGTTCAGGATGAAACTTGGACGAGCAAATTATTAACTGTTTCTGGAACGATAAAAGTTATGCGAGGACTGGATCCGAATATAATATTTGTTATCAATGACTGGATCAGAATGAAATTATGCTTGTTGACTGGATCGAGATAGATGGAAAGTCTGTTATCAAGGACTGGATCAGTAAAAACGGTCACTAGGAAACTGATGATAGATCTGGCAGTATAGCAATCCCAAACCTGTATCAATTAATCTATGTTCATTAAAAATAATTGTCAATTCAAGTTTGCTGTCGAAATATACTATGAAATACTGAAGAGATATGAAGAATATGTCATATCTATATTGCTTATATTTACTTTTTTGTATAAGGGAGAAATGCGAGTCCGACATGTTTCAAAAAGATATGCACAGGCAACATCGAAACGAATCTCAATTTACTAAACCATGACCCATTCCGATACTATATTTCCATATGTAAAAACCGATATTTGACATGTCAAAACAATAATGATCTGTGCCTCGCATTTCTATGTAGATTAATGCACTTGTCAATTGGATCCCGCCCCCATCCCCGGGGATGGTGGGGACATGATGGGGCTAAAACTAAATAAGGCGTGGAAAAATCCCCCGAGTGTTGGGGAATGACGGGGATATGGATAAACAAGGTAAACATGTAAATAACTTAATAAACATAAATCAGTACAAATAATGTAAATAAATGGGAAACAATAAATACATTTCAGAAGAAAATTAATATGAATAATAAATCATATAAAATAATAATCATCACACAGAACAAGTACAGTTATTACAATGACAGTTCAAGAATATTGGCGAACTGTTATCAGTATGTAAGCAAGAACAAGTATTATTCTGTGTGTGATTTAAAGACAGCTCTTGCTCCACCTCACAACTTTAGAAAGAACTTCAATAACATTCCACATGGAAGCACACCAAATTAATAAGATAAAATGATCCGGAGTAAATGTTGTATGGGAAAATACGGAGTAGCGTCCCTTGTCACTGTGTTGAATTTCCTGCACACAACAACAAGGTGCTGCATTCATTTTGCGTTTCGTGCCGAGGAGAGTCATTAGCGATCCAATTGTCATTATTTAGAATCTCATATCACAAATTAATCGATAAACTAGATAAAAGTATTTTAGTTCGAGAGGATTCTGATGAGCGCGCATTGTGAGAACTCGCGCAACAACAACAGCCCCACGTTGTATGTGGAGCCGATTCGACGGGACCAGGTGGGTCTATGGTCAATGGAAAATGCCCCAGAGGGTGGTGGTCCACAGGGTGTTGGTGCCAGGACGTTGTCCAATTGACCATATCCCCATCATCCCCGGGAGGTGGGGAAGTAGGGGATCGAATTGACAAGTGCATAAACGTGTAGACTAGACTGACGCGTCAGAACCGAAAATAGGAAATTTTCCTTACCAAAGCACTGACTAATTGTGCACCCCTGTTGCCTGACCCGTATCTGTTCTCTTATGAATATGACTATATGCAGGCGCTTTCAAAAACCGATCCATTCAAAGCCCGTTCCTTCTCATTCACCAAACGCTATATAGACGATCTTCTCGCTGTGGATAATCGCTATATAAATGACGCAGTGAAGGATATATATCCACCATCACTGGATTTGAAGGAAACTACAGATAGCCCTACAGGCACATCATATTTAGATCTCTATCTCTATAAAAATGAAGCGGGCATTCTCTCTCGTCGACTTTATGACAAAAGAGATGATTACAATTTCGACATCGTAAACTATCCCTTTCTGGACAGTAATATTCCAGTGGGACCTGCATATGGCGTATACATATCTCGCTTAGTAGCATTTGCTAGATCCTGTGTTAAATGTGACGATTTTAATCAACGTCACAAAACATTGTTGCAGAAACTTATAAAACAGGGCTATTCCACCAAGCGCCTCCACTCAAAGTTTCTCAAATTTGGCGATACATATCGCATGCTGATAGCAAAATACGAACGTAGCGTGCAAGATCTATGGCGCTACGTTTCGTAACTTGTGTCTAATTCCGCTTAACCCGGGGCTAGGGGCCGTATGAACCATGTACTTCTAGATCCTCATGGTACTCATATGAACAGGCACAATCAAAGCGTGACTGAGATACATCATTCTTTAGATGACGACTTTACAACGAATATTATGGATTAAGAATACTGATCAGCGATACGGATTTGATATTTTTGGAACATCATGATGTCTTGCCGGCATCATTGAAAACTGTTGACCGCTTCTCGCTTATGTCAAGCCTATGTTTATGTATACTATGATTGTCTTTTTGAATTTGGTGCTAATACTGTTATATGGAATGTGGAATAGGTCTTTGGATTATGGACGCGGATATTCTCTAATGGACGACGGCTGGATTATGAATGACGGATTAGACGCTTGTAATTTTAGGATAATTTAGGGTGAAATCTATGACAAATTAGTTTGGAAGCTATCAAAAACCGAAAAACAATCTTACGAAAATTGCAGATAACAGCGGTATTCAGTAGAGCACAGCGTAATATTAGTTCAGCGAGGCTTCGGTGTAGAAAGAGCAGACGACAGGAAGTGCGCGTGCCCTGCTGTGGTTACTATGGTTCTGTCGCGTCTTTCAAGGTCATTGACCAGGTTGTGTGATGAGCATAAAAAACACCCAGCTGATCTCGCTTTGCATATACAGCTCAGCAGAGTAAAAGATTACACAAGACTTATTAAAGGGGAAAGGGGAAAAATACCAGGATACTATGGGTATCTATTTATAAATAACAGAAGATATGTCCATCATATATTTACAGACATATATGCCTGACGTGTGTAATTATAAATTATAATAACTATATATGCCTACCGTACTGAGAAGATAAGGTCAGCCAAATGGCAATAATTTTGACATTTATATAGACTTATTGCTATATGCAAATTAGTAAGTCATAGTATGCTAATATTGAGTTCAAATGGCAAGATATGCGCCTAAAACCGCAGAAATAGAACCAAAAAAACCGTTCCACTGACGCTTGATTTAAGAAAAAAATTCTACATCTAAGAAAGAAATCTTATTTAAAGAAAATGATGTGCATGATATGCTTGAGTATTTTAATCAAAGTATAAGAAAAGTTTTCTCTCCCTCTTAAATTAAGATTTCTTATTCCAAGAAACTTTTTCCTACCTAAGATTTTTTTTATGGCAGTGTGGGTTTCATATGATGGTTCTACAGATCTTCGGAATAATATGAACAACCGGCTCCATCTGCACTGGACGATTTGACCTTTTAACCTTAGAAATTCTGGCATTTACTGGCTGCTTCCTTTCTTTACAGCAGCAGTGTCTAATGGTTTGACAGATTCTTTAGCCTTGGGCGGTTCATCTTTCTTCGTTGTTGATCGCTTTTGTTTCCTTTTACCTTTTGCAGCAGCTGAGCAAATAACTTGTCACGAAGTGTCTGGCCACCTGTGGTTAAGCGTTTCCCAACCTTCTTGGCCTGCATTTGTTTATGTGGTGAAATGAACTCCGCTATAGTCTTACATGTAGTGTTAGAAGTTTCTTCACCCACTCATCGAAGAACATTATCTGCTGATCTGAAGAGACATTGGGGATAACATCGCATTCCCCTTTGAAGGACTCCCAAAGGAACACTGTATTCCGTACTTCTGCCATACAAACCTGGAAACATAATAGATGTAGGAAGATTAGGAGCATAAGGGTAAAATCTCACTTTCTGTGTGTAAAAAGATTTTTAATATGGGGATAGACCCTGTTTTTCTGTTATAAAGCAACACGGGAGGTGGTTCTCTCTGGGTACTCCGGGTCACCGTATGAGTGAAATAACCTTGAGTGTGACATTAAATCAAATCCCTCTCCCACAAACAGCCAGAAAAATGTTGATGGCCCATTACCTTTTATCTGGTGATAAGGCCTGGTCATCACTCTTCAAAGGTGATTGTCTCAGTTCATCAGCTGTTTTAGAATCACCCCATAAAGGTAGGTGACCTAAAAATTGTACTCATTGCCTATCACTATCAAAAGGTGATCATTTTACGTGTACCTTTCCCTTCCCACTCTCTGATGTGCCGATGTGTCTTCAAACATCAAAGGCCGATTGAATTTCCAATGTTTACCACAATCATCTTTGTACGAATCACGTTATCGGCATGTTTAGAAGGGTACCGATCACACGACCTGCAAGAAGATGGCGATACCAGTGAAAATTCAATCAGTCGCTGCTGTTTTAATGTGTTGGATTTCTAAGTTATTAACTTGAATACTTAGATTTTGTTTGATCGTCGCTATATAGCTGAAATATTGCTGAACACGACGTTAAACCTTAATTCTCTCTCTCTCTCTCTGTTTGAAGACTGATTGCAGACACATCAGCTCCTCACGGTCATCAAACTGTTTGCCGGGCTCGATAAAAATAGGGGACAGAGAGTGGGATGGGGTTGTTTTATTGCCTGATAGAGACGTATGGCCCCAGACTGTACACGTAAATTGAATAAGAGGAAGCATGGCGTGTTGATAGAACGAAGACCTGAGAACTGAGAACCTGAGAGCTATTGAAATATAAAATAACAACGGGATTTTCTGTTAGATAATTTTATCGTGCTTAGTCCTTGCTGCAAACATCGTTGATTTGACTAGAGCAGGAGCTCTCTCAACTGAAACTTCACATGCCATTTACGCCAAAAGAAATATGTAAATACTCATAGCACAGAAATCGACTCTGACAAACTCCTCGTGATGAAGGCGAAACAAGAACCTTGCAGATGCAGAAATATTGAACATGGAATATTGAGTTTCAATATGCCCCTATTCCAACTGGTCAAGCAAGGATGTTCATCAGTTTACTTTCAATATTCCTCTTCCAAATGGCTGATAACTCTCTTCAATCGCATATTTCATGACATTCATGACATCGCATATTTCATAAACAGGCCACCTCGATCTCGGATTCGGACACCCACAGGTAAATTACGTCTCGACTTCTCTGTCTAGAAATTCTCAGTGCGAATGTCATATCATACATGTGCTGAGCCCTGTTCCGCTGCTCTACTGTTACGGATTTGTTCACTTTTCTCCGTTTAAAGACTTAACGTATACCCCCTAGACATCCTTCACCAAGTGATAACAATCCTCGTGTTGTTTCTGGTGTAATGCTGTTCGAGGAATTCGAGCTAGGATATTATTATACCTCACTGTGTATTCGTTTATTTTAATTGGTTGAGACACCATCACGTGATCTTTCGCAATTCTCGATGTGTTATGAAAAAAAGCTCGTCAATGTGATGTCCCACGATCTCGCGCCGATATCACACGATCACGCGCTGACGTCACACGGCAGAGGCAATGTCACACGGTCTCGCGCAGTTATCGCCCGTGAACAGACTCTTTCGTAGCATTGTGTACTGTTGTGCTGTCTTTTCGCTGTAATCACGATGGCGTGTACAGACGGAAAGCGTTTGACATTACCAGCTGATAAAGATTTGGCCGACATCATGGATAATAAAAGACAGCACGTCTAATTGTATTGTTTATGGGTTTGTCGGTATAATAAAACAGATATTGCATGCTGTGAGGTGTGATATCGCGATTTGTCAGCTTTCGAAGGTGATGTTCAACTTTTTCTCCGCACGCGTTGAACATCACCTCGAGAGCTGACAAATCGTGATATCACACCTCACAGCGTGCAATATATGTATAATGGCACAAGAAATTGTAGATGTTATTCAGATCATCTTCATTATTTCAGTCCCCACATGTTTGCCCAACTCGTGTAAAAATTCGAAGGTGAATGTTGAGTATCTTTTCTTCTTCCGCAATTCATACGTGTGCGCGGTTTCGTAATGCTGTATAATCATTTTGACAGTTCTTAGAATAGTGCCACTGTTTTTCAAACTGTCCCACGCTTGTTTTCTTTGTGTGTTCTCTATCATATGCAGTTCAGACTTTTACAACAATTCTTCAAATTTCTGCATCACAAGGCCTAATTGCATCTCAAAGATCTCGCCCGTATTTACTGCTGTTCTATTGTCAGCTTTAGAAGGTATTGGGTCTACTACAGAAGGAAAATATGACATATTCTCAGATTCACTGTCATGTCATCAAGCGATTAGGAGTGGAACTTCAACTCATCCCACCATCTGAACATTCTACAATTATATGACCGTAGATTTCATCAAAAGATTGATGTTGTGTTTTGTTGGTTGACTAGCCACGTTGGCATCAAAGGAAATACTGAAGCTGATGAAATGGCTTAGGCAGCCTTAGATAACGAGGATGATCCTGTTGGAATCCCATATAGCGATTTCAGACCCTCCATCTGTGCTTTTGTGAGAAAACTGTTTCAATCTTTATGGGATGCTGTGGATAATAGCAAACGTCATGAGTTAAAAAAACTGATATACTCATCTGAGCAACCGGAAACGTTGCACTCTTCCATGCCAAGAAGATCTCACAGTGGAACACATTCTGATTCACTGTATAGATTTTAAGATTGCAAGAGATTCTTTTTATCAAGCGGCTACTTTAGAGGATTTTTTTGGTCGGGTAAAAGAAGACTGTATTTTAGATTATTTGAGACAAATCGGTTTGTTGTGTGAATTTTAACGTATGTACATGTTTTTAGTGTCTTGTGATGATTGCTTCTGGATTGCTGGGTTATTAACTTGTTTTTGTTGGAATACTTAGAATTTTGTTTGATTATCGCAATATAGCTGAAATATTGCTGAACGCGACGTTAAACCTTAATTCTCTCTCCCTCTCCGATAGAGGGCGCTTGACAGTGGCTCAAAGCGAGTTCCCGCTCGGCCGATAGGTGGCGTTAGTAATCACGTGATTTGAAACGTCGGCTTCCAGGAGACAGTGCTTCAGCTAACCAGCTTGCACACTTCTCTGTAATGAATGTTCAGATATATAGCGCCCAGTGTGAGAGTTGGAGATTAATCATAATTCCTTTGGAAGTTTAAATATCTGTGTTACTGAGCGATGAGTAATCCAAGAAACCTTTGTACTACATTTCATATTATTCTTCACATTCATCTCTGTATATAGCTTTCTGTGCACGCGTGCCATACCCGATTAACTCACGAACATTTACTGAAAAAGGAAGATCTCACAGTGAAACATATTCTGGTCGACAGTATAGATTTTACGACTGTAAGAGATTCTTTTTATCGAGCAGCTACTCAAGCAGCTACTTCAGATCTTTTTAGTCGGGTAAAAGAATACTGTATTTTAGGTTATTTGAAAGAAATCGGTTAGTTGTATAAGTTTAAATGTATGTACATGTTTTTGGTGTGTTGTGTTGATTACTTCTGGATTTCTGGGCTGTTGACTTGTTTTTGTTGGAATACTTAGAATTTAGTTTGATCGTCGCTATATAGCTGAAAAATTGCTGAACGCGACGTTAAACCTTAAATCTCACTCTCCCTGTGCACGCGTTCGATGTATGGCAGAAGGGCATAGTAATACATGAACGGCTTAGATAATAAGGTAAAAAAACGATGAGATTATACATGTATAAGTTCGCCATATGTGAATGACATACTTATAATAGAAATACACAGGTGAAATAGAAAACAATAAGTATCAATCTAAAAATAATATAAATACATATATTTATCCAAGTACAGATTGTGAAACAGTCTCGATATCATTTCAGCTTTGATTTGAATAGTGATGTCGCTTTAAATATGATTGTAGGAAGTAGATTGTTCCAAGCTTAATGTTCTGTAGGTTAAGAGTATGAAATGATAAGATTGATTTATAGAAGCGTCTGCATAATTGGAATGATTTCCTCTAGTTTGATAATAGCATACATCGGACTGTCTCGTAAAGTAAACCGGGAAACTTACTGATAGCAGATCAGGTTTGTGGATACATTTTTGGACCATCAGAAGACAGGAGAAAATATTTAGTGTGTGTAATTTTGATATTTTCAAATTATTGTATAATGGTCCAGTGTGGTCAAGCTTTTTTGGTAGAGTTATTGCCCTTAAGGCACGTTTCTGGTGCAAAAGTAAGCGATTCAAATTAGTGACATACATATTTCTATAATTCTAATGGTTATAGGTTCCTGATAAAATGTTTTCGGGATTTTCGGTAATAATTGCAGTCAAACCCAACGTATGAATATAGATGCGATGAGTAGAGATATTCGAATGTCAAGCGGCCATGTGGATGCCACTTTCACACTGGTCATGTACACGAACATCGCGTACACAATTGTATTATTATTTATACACTAATGCCACTTACAAAGTAGATAACATTTATATCCAATTATTTTTATGGTGACTCTTTCTCGATAAAGCAAAAATACTTGTGCAGGATAGAGCAGTCCCGTGCGAGATCCGAACTCGCGCGCTCAGAGTTTGGCACCAACTCGCCAGCAATAATTGTCGCGTGAGGCTTTCGGGGATTGACCTGGGATGTCGTCGCGCGCATCGCAGGTCATGGTAAGAATGAGCCTCAGCTCCACAGGGAGCTTGTCGTAAGAGGCGACTGAGGCGCCTGTGGGGTTCCCGGGTGTGAAAAGGAATAGGACCTCACCCGTGTAGTTTCCGGGTGTGAAAAGTAATGGGACCCAACGTCGTGATATGGCTGAAATATAGTTGAAAGCGACGTTAAATCATATGCACTCACTCGCCAGCAATAAATGCAAGCGCTCAAACCACTCGACCACTTCAGCTTCAAGTTCGGAGATCGGAGTCCAGGTTACGTACATTTGCTACCCCTCTATGACAGACTGGATAATGGTGAAGCTCATGAAGCCGATATTATATATACTAATGACAATTAGAGAGTAGATAACATCATTTATATCCAATTATTTTTAAAGTGACACTTTCTTGATAAACACAAATGAGTGTGCTGGTTGGGCCAGTCCCATACGAGACTCGAACCTGAGCCCTCAGACTTCGGCACCAATCGCCAGCAGTTAATGCAAGCGCTCTTAACCACTCGGTCACCTCAACTTCCACAAAATGGAATGTTCGGAATTCTAGATTATGTACATTTACTATCCGTCTGATAGACTGAATAATATAGCTGTCTGGATACCAACAATCTGATTAAAGACAGACCCAGAAACCGATTCTCTCACTGGATCTGATTACACCTTTGACCAATCAACACAACGTACGAGATGGCATGACATGATATTATGAAACCGACGTCTTCTTACGCAACCAACTCACCGGATTATATGACCTAGGTATGGGAAACTGAGAAGTTCCGAAATTACAAGCGTCAAGTCCGTCATCCATAATTCAGCCGTCGTCCATTAGAGAATATCCGCGTCCATAGTCCAAAGACCTATTCCATATAACAGTATTAGCACCTTATTCAAAAAGACAATCATAGTATACATAAACATAGGCTTGTTTCCAGCAAGAGAGAAGCGGTCAACAGTTTTCAATGATGCCGGCAAGACATCATGATGTTCCAAAAATATCAAATCCGTATCGCTGATCAGTATTCTTAATCCATAATATTCGTTGTAGAGTCGTCATCTAAAGAATGATGTATCTCAGTCACGCTTTGATTGTGACTGTTCATATGAGTACCATGAGGATCTTGAAGTACATGGGTTCATACGGCCCCTAGCCCCGGGTTAAGCGGAATTAGACACAAGTTACGAAACGTAGCGCCATAGATCTTGCACGCTACGTTCGTATTTTGCTATCAGCATGCGATATGTATCGCCAAATTTGAGAAACTTTGAGTGGAGGCGCTTGGTGGAATAGCCCTGTTTTATAAGTTTCTGCAACAATGTTTTGTGAGGTTGATTAAAATCGTCACATTTAACACAGGATCTAGCAAATGCTACTAAGCGAGATATGTATACGCCATATGCAGGTCCCACTGGAATATTACTGTCCAGAAAGGGATAGTTTACCATGTCGAAATTGTAATCATCTCTTTTGTCATAAAGTCGACGAGAGAGAATGCCCGCTTCATTTTTATAGAGATATAGATCTAAATATGATGTGCCTGTAGGGCTGTCTGTAGTTTCCTTCAAATCCAGTGAATGTGGATATATATCCTTCACTGCGTCATTTATATAGCGATTATCCACATCGAGAAGATCGTCTATATAGCGTTTGGTGAATGAGAAGGAACGGGCTTTGAATGGATCGATTTTTGAAAGCGCCTGCATATAGTCATATTCATAAGAGAACAGATACAGGTCAGCCAACAGGGGTGCACAATTAGTACCCATTGGAATACCTATATGCTGCTGATATATTGTGTTGCCAAATTTCACACAGATATTTTTAATGAGAAATTCAATCAACTCTATAAACAAAGAAACATCCCATGAATGATATCTCTTGTATGTAGTAGAGCTAAAGAATGCTTGATGGCTTCCGACATTAATATATCTACGATCAGTTTCTTGAACACAGATACTATTAATGAACTTAGACGGTCAATAAGGTCCTGATGAGGGATTGTAGTATAGAGAGTCGAGAAATCCCATGTGGATACATGTCTGTACGGTATGTGACCTTTAGAATCAAGTTCTTCCGTAAGACATTTTGAGTTTTTCAATATCCACATACATTCAACGCCAGAGTTCTTAGAAATAGTGGCGCAATACCTTTCCCAAAATGCTTTTACCTCCTGAAGGGCCCTCGTCAATAGGGTTGAACGAAGCTTGGTGGTGCAGCTTCTAGAACCAGTAAATGCAGTTTGGGAGTAAGTAAACGTATTTGATGTCTACACTCAATTCTTTAACCAGCACTTGGTAATAGTAATATTTACATATGAATATTATATTATTCGGAGCTTTGTCTGCTGGGACTATGACGAAATTACTCTGGAGATTTGCTAGAACTTCTTGCGAATTGAGGTTTCTCAGTATTTGTTTTGCTTGGGGAAGAGTACTTCTGTCAATATGGCGAATTGCTCTTGGTGAGGTCCAGCCAATCAGCGAGTACTGTAGGTTCAACTTTTTCTCGCTTAGACCAATCAATAACGTACTGTTCCAATGCAGACAGGACTATCTTCTGGTCGGCCTTCAGATTTATTCTTCTTGGCTCTCTATATTTAGGTCCTTTCCAGGAGTAATTTCAGATCATTATCACTCACCATATCAAGAGCACCAGTCACAATATGTTTGCATGGTGTATAGATAAAGTTCGATGATTCACAATCACAACTATAGCCTCCTGACGTGTATAAGTTCCAGTCAAACTCCTTGACAACATTGGAGTAATTGAATATTTTGGTGGATATAGATTTAATATACTTATATGAAATGCAAGGAGGTTCTGTGAACTTAAAATAGTTTGGTACAGCGTTGCGTACCTCTGGATCATTCAGGATTCGAGGTAAATTAATGATGTCCAGTCCTTTATCTAAGTAGTTGAGTTTCAAGAAAAGCCGATCTTCAGATGTTTCGATTATGTTCACTGTACGATACAACCGAAAATACGCTATATCTTGACATACTTTACTGATTTTGGTGATATTATATTTCCTGGAGACGTAGATTGTTGTATATCTCTGGCTATTTGATCTAAAGCTCTCAAAGGTAACGCATACAGAACTGTACGTAAGCTATGTATACTATTGGGTGTGTTAGTTAAACCCACTAAGTAATTTAAAGTGATAGGATCGTGAATCATCGAACTATTAAACTTTCGCCAACCATGGCTGCGATGTCTCCGTTGATGAGGTTTAAATAGTTGGGTAATGTTGGATATATTTGAACGGCGGTTTGTAGCATAACAAAGCTTAGGAACTTAAGCTAGAACTTAGAACTAAATAACCAAGCTTAGAACTGCATAGCTGCAGCGAAATAAATAAACGACCCATAAGCATTACGAAATGTGATGGATAATTATCTATGATTGAAATTCACTTTGTATTCATCCAAAAAGTATTCGAACCAAGTTGCTAAGGAAGAAGCTATACGATTTAGACGTCAGTCGAGAGTGATTTAAGCAACATCACGTGAGGATATTTCGCATTGTGGATTGGTTGTCAATTTGACCCGATTTATTCGGCCTGAGATTTGAATGAATCTCATCGGCACTCTCCGTCTTTCTATATGTAAGAGACTCGGCAATTGCCCGGAGCTCTGCGGAAGTTCGTACAGAACAGACCCGAGATAGGAAGAGGGTCCTACCAGAGTGGATCTGTTTTTAATCAGACTGGGATACCATCTGATTTGAATTAATGTATAATGAGATATTATAGCGGGATATCTTCTGTATTGTTCAAACAAACACCGATTCAACAGCAATTTGAAATTTGTTGTTGGGTTATGTATATTGGTAACTTATATTGTGCTGTTAACTTGCACAATAAGTATTACCAACTGTTTGAACGATAGACAATTCCAAATTCGTTTGGGTACAACTATGTCTGATCATTTTGATCAAGACCAGGGTGTCCCACAGGGCAGTATTTTCTCTACTACTCTATTTAGTATCAAGATCAACAGCTTGGCTGCAGTTCTGAATAAATCAATTGATGATCCACTTTTTGTAGACGATTTCAACATATCGTGTAGCGGGAAAAGTATATTCAATATTGAGAGAACATTACAACTTTGTCTAAACAGAATTCAGAAATGGTGTCTAGAAAATGGCTTCAAATTCTCCAAAGCTAAGACAAATTGTATACACTTTTGCAGAAAATATTTCCAACACCAAGATCCAGTAATTACATTAGATGGAACCGAAATCAAAGTGGTAAAAGAGGTCAAATTCCTAGGCATATTGTTTTACCAACGACTAACATTCAAATCACATATAAATTGCTTAAAAGCCAAATGCACGAAAGCTCTAGATTTGTTGAGAGTAGTTGCCAGATATAAGTGGAGAGGAGATCAGCAAACTCTTCTTCATTTATATCGATCACGTGTTCGTTCCAAACTCGATTATGGTTCTGTTGCTTACAATGGTGCAAGCAAGTCAAACATGGTAAAGCTAGATCCTATTCTCCATCAAGGACTAAGACGTTGCTTCGGTGCGTTCAGAACATCACCAAAAGAAAGCTTGTATGTCGAAGCGGATGAATTTCCTTTAGAACTTCGAAGGATTAAAATATCGCTGCAATATATCACAAAACTGCGGTCGAACCACTCAAATCCTGCATATAACTGTGTTTTCAACCCTGAGTACGCAGCTTTCTATTTAAAGAAACCCTCGATTATTCCACCTCTTGGAATCCGTATGAAACCACACATTGTAGCAGCTGGTATTAAAGTTAGTCAAATTTTACCAAACGAGCTCTTACAAACTCCACCATGGCAGTTAGCCAAACCAGAAGTAGATATTTCACTGACGAAATATAAAAAGGCAGGCACAAGCCAGCTCGTGTATACACGAGAATTTGACCTACTGAGAGAAAAATACAGATCACACCAGAGTAGTATACAAGGAGTCAATAGAGTTAACAGCGGCCTTCTGCGCATGCGCGAAAGTGAACTTGACCTGAGAAATTTGCATATGACCTTTGTGACGTCACGCGTCAGCCAATCAGAAGCGAGTATTGTGGTGACGTGGGGTGGGGGTGTGGTTTGGTGGTGGTGGGAGGTGGGTGCAAGATGGCGGCGTGGTGGTGGGAGGTGGGTGCAAGATGGCGGCGTGGTTGGATGGTGGGAGGTGGGTGCAAGATGGCGGCGTGGTTGGGTGGTGGTGGGAGGTGGGTGCAAGATGGCGGCGTGGTTGGATGGTGGTGGGAGGTGGATGCAAGATGGCGGCGTGGTTGGATGGTGGTGGGAGGTGGGTGCAAGATGGCGGCATGTGGATGGTGGGAGGTGGGTGCAAGATGGCGGCTTGTAGAAAAACGTATAAAAGGAGTCGATTTTTTAGGGAAGGGATGTATTCATTGCACTACCCTGTGTAGCACTCTGACTTACCTGACCTGACCAGCCTTCCTGCCTGCCTACCTGCCTGCCTGCCTGCCTACCTGCCTGCCTGCCTGCCTGCCTGCCTACCTGCCTGCCTGCCTGCCCTGCTTCACCTCTAGCCAGTCAGCCAAGAAAGCATGAGACGTGGAGAAGATTTTCCCTGGGACCCAGCAGCACCTCCGGTTGAAGTCTTGCCTGAAGACGAGCGTGTCAGTGACATTTATATGAAAATGAGAGATCATCCTATCTGTGCTCCTGTACTACTACCCCCGAGGTTGCTTCATCGACACGGCCTGTATGCATTAACAGCAGGGGCAAAGGGGCCCTACAAAGACCGGAAATCTCTGTTTCGGTGTTTGGCCATGCATGTGGACGAGTGTCACCCCCGGGGTTGTGAAAGAGTGGCCAATGACTATTGGGAACAGTACTTAGAGCAGCAAGACTTGGATAAGCGGCACTTCCGTGGAGTGCCGTTCAAGAATTTGGATGACGTGGAAACACTGTTCGACATCAATATCTTTGTATACCGATTACGATGCGAAGAGGATACATTTGTGGTTGAATTGGTTCGTCGTTCAACAGAACGGTATGCTGCTACGATGAAAGTCAATGTGTTCGACGACAATGGTGTGAGTCATTTTTCACTCATCTCCAATATGAGCCAGTACGCTCAGTCTTTCAGTTGTGCCCAATGCCATCGTGTGTTTAAAAAGTCTTACGACTTACATCGCCACGAGAAAATCTGTGACAACAGTGTCAAGCGAGTATATCCGGGTGGTGAGTATCATAATGCACCTACTTTTTCCTGTTAATTGTATTAAATGCAGAACTATTGAACAAGTGTTGAAAAACATTTACCGTATTCCTACACATTCATTGAAGTGGCTTGAGAGCGTATAATTGTATTAAAAATTCAGAGTTTTTTACTGTTAATTGTATTAAAAAATTCAATACTCAGATATAATTGTATTAAAATTCAATACCCTTGTGAACACGTTCATTCTATTTGTGTTAATAAAAATAGTAGAAAATTAAAAAAAATGCTTGTTAGTGTTCATTCTTTTTTTGGCTCTATCATTCTTTTTTTCCTTTTTAATATGGTAAAAAGAATAGAAAATTAAAAAGATTTTTTTTGGCTCCATCATTCTTTTTTTCCTTTTTTTTTAAATTTAAAAAAAAAATTATTTTTTTTGGCTCTTCCACCTTCCCTCCCCCCTCCCCCTTTACCCCTTTTTTCCCTTTTTAATATGGTAAAAAGAATAGAAAATTAAAAAGATTTTTTTTGGCTCCATGATTCTTTTTTTCCTTTTTTTTTAATTAAAAAAAAAATTTTTTTTTTGGCTCTTCCACCAACCTTCCCCCCGCCCCTCCCTCTCCCATTTTTTTCAATAATTTCAAAAAAATTGTAAAAAAAATTTAAAAAATTTTTTTCTTTGGGGAGAGGATGATGAGAGTTGGTGTTAATTTTTTGTGCTTTTTGATAGAAGTTTCCTCTTCCGGAAAGATGGGGTGGCCCTGAAAAGGGCCTTTGAAAGTGTTACGACACTTGTTTTATGCGCGGTAGATTCTTTTTATTCCACCCACTTGCTTCCTGCAGATTGGACACTTAATTTTTAGATGTTGTTCGCCTGCTTCAACGCAGTGGCACATGTCTCCTACACACGTTAGCGTCACCCAACAATCTTTGCAGATGCATAAATGGCCACACGGCAATACGGCGTACTTGCTCTCTTCGTCTGTACAGACGCTACATCTTGATATTTTTTCTTCCTTATGTAGTTGTTTGTTCTGTCTTGAAATCTCCGCATCCATTACATTCATGTCTGTGAATAAATGTCAACATACTACACGTTATTTATAGTCTAGTCGGCTGTGGATGGTGGGAGGTGGGTGCAAGATGGCGGCATGTGGATGGTGGGAGGTGGGTGCAAAATGGCGGCATGTGTGGATGGTGGGAGGTGGGTGCAAGATGGCGGCGGGTGTCAGTGAGTGCAAGATATGCTTGCCCACTGTATAGTGCTGTGTTACCATTGCCCAAGCATAAAAATTTCCTATTTTTCTTTCGATAAACCCGTTACAATTTTCAGGGTAATATTATAAGCCATAGTCTTGACGTATTTTTAGCCAGGAAAATCCATTTATTTCCAGTGTACCGAGTTTTCCATACTACCGTACACTAACCTTATGGGTTTAAAATCGATAAATTCATTAAAAATAACGGCATAGTCTAGCGCTAGGCTGCTAAAAAAATTTAAATACTACACCATAACTTGCCTGAGTTCAATTGGAAATAAAATTTATACGTGCACTGACATTTATTGTAAAATCACAGCCGTTTATAATTGGGAAAGAAACACAAATATATTTTGTTGAGTGTAGCAGACGACACAGCTAGAGTGTTGTCGCTACGGTCCGCGCCTTACACTATAAATAGCGCGCAGTATTTTTTTCAGGCATTCACAATTAGCCTGAGTGCCCAGTCATGGAGCCACCCCTGGCTGAAATCATGGATATTGACATACCAGACTTGTTCACAAATGATGATAATGAAGTACAACTGCTTAGCAATATCATTAATATGGTACATGACGAACCCTGGTTAGATGATATAATGAAAGACTTATTTCCACCACCTCAACCAGCCCGGGACTACCCTCCACCAACCACACCTCATTGTGAAGACCCCCCAGCCACATCGCAGCTTAGTAACTTCTTCCGGCTAGCAGCTACACCGGATCTTACCCCAGACGAATACCAACGTTTTGACGACATAGACCAGATGTTAGAAGCGATGTTGAAACCACAACAACAAAGCCCCCAAGCTAAAGAAAAAGAAGAAACCGGAACCCATACAGATGGAACCCATACAGATGGAACCGATACAAATGGAACCCATACAGATGGAACCGATACAGAAGAAGGACAAGATGAGCAGGAGGAGAAGACTACAGTACTCCAAAAAAAGAAAGACTCAAGAAAAAGAGAGACGAAAGACTTAAGAAGAAAGAGGACAGACGCGAGAAAAAACAGGAAAGATGTCAGAATCAATAGAAATAGGCAATAGGAGAGAAAAAACAGGAAGGATGCCAGAACAAAGAGAATAAGAGAGAATACCAGGAAAATAAGCCAAAAAGAAAACCAAGACGAGATGCACTACGTTTGGACAATAACAACAACAACACTGGGATCCAACACAGAACGTCAAGCAGCCTTATATTTACACTGCGTGGAATGCAGTAACCAATTCGCTAAATATGCTATTTCCCCATGTGGACACCAAGCCTTGTGTGAAACTTGTATTCATCGACATGCCCAAATACCAGCGTGTGCGGAGGCTAATAAATCCCTAGTGTGTGAATTGCTTCCTTTAACATGTCCCGTGTGTACTGAGAGAAGACAACGTCAACAGGCCCTCTCAACGATGTAATCGCTTATTACATATCCAAAGGTTCTTTTAAGAACCACCTGATTTTTCCGAAAGGGGAAACTTCTAAAAAAAGCACAAACAATTAACACCAGATCACACACATATATATCCCTGTCTTGGTTCAAATAAATTTCAGTCCGTTATTATTCGGGCTGTAATGTTTCTATTAAAATAAAAAATAAATTTCAGCCCGTTATTATTCGGGCTGTAATTACTGGGAGAGAGAAAAAAGAAAAAATTAAACCTGTGTTTATAAGAGAGAGATTAGTCCTCACAAGAACTGTTAATATAGGACAGGCATTGTTTTTTTTGGTGATGCAGTTTGCTAATAGAATAAAAAAAGAGGGGTAATGTGGGATCTATGGGGTAATGTGGGGATCTGTGCTTTGAAATTTGTGCCAAATTATTAGAAGCTTTCTCTTTCGAAGCATTGGTTAGTTCTGAAAAGAACTGTTATGGACCAATTTTTTAACCCTGTTTTTCTTCAGGAGGGGAGTTGCCTACTCCCCCTTACAGCATCTGGCTCACCGAAAAGTATCTGTATGGTGACAGCGTGTATAGATGTACCACATCATCTTCATCATCCTCATCTAGTGTGATCGGCATGCCCTGTAGAAAATTCGCCGGCGCTATTGTGGGTTCTTCCCATATGATGTTGGTGGGCATGTCTTGCAGAGGAAAATCCGCCAGAAGTGGTGTTTTTTCTTCTTCATCATCGTCTGTGGCCTGGACTGCTGGCTCTTGTGGTGATGGTGGACGGGGCGCTAGCAACGGAGGAGGGGCAGGGTGCAAAATTTTTTCTTCTTCATCATCGTCTGTGGCCTGGACTGCTGGCTCTTGTGGTGCTGGTGGACGGGGCGCTAGCAACGGAGGAGGAGCAGGATGCAAATTTTTTTCTTCTTCATCATCGTCTGTGGCCTGGACTGCTGGCTCTTGTCGTGCTGGTGGACGGGGCGCTAGCAACGGAGGAGGGGCAGAGTGCAAATGTCTTTGCATCGTAGTCTGTAAAAGATCGAACCACCCCTCCTCGCTGATGGTTCTTGCTGCATTTAATAAATTTCGTAAATTGTTGGCTGTACCGGCCCCTTGTCCTTCCGTGTCGTTTGTCAGCATGGCACGCCACTCCGTCAATTCTCGCAGCCAGAAATCTTTTATTTCTTTGAGCATCAACCTCTTGGCGCGTCTCGATATTCCTCCTCTTGGCCTGACGGGCTTGCATGTGCTTATCTTTGCTGCAGCGAGTTGTTGGCTCATTTTTCTTCTTCTTCTTGTTTGGTGCTTATCTCAGTGAAAAGGTTTTCGAATAGCCCGCTTGAAGCGGGCCGCTAGCTATATATAACAAAAGCGCGGACCTCGGCGAAATCGCTCTCGCTGGAGCCTTCTGGAGTTACGCTGAGAAAATCTGTGTGTGTTTCTTTCCCAATTATAAACGGCTGTGATTTTACAATAAATGTCAGTGCACGTATAAATTTTATTTCCAATTGAACTCAGGCAATTCATGGTGTAGTATTTAAAAAATTTAGCCGCCTAGCGCTAGACTATGTCGTTATTTTAATGAATTTAGCGATTTTTTACACGCCTAACGTTAGAGTACGGTAGTATGGAAAATCCGGTACAATGCAAATAAATTGGTTTTCCTGGCTAAAAATACGTCAACACTATGGCTTACAGCCTTATAATAGCTCGGTGAAAATTCCAGTGGGTTTATCGAAAGAGAACTCTAGAAAATTATTAAAAACATAGCCTTCGTTTCACTGCAAGAAAAACAACGTGCAGAGTTCCCAATCATTTTGGTGCGCTATGGATCACACCATCTAGCGGTCGTCATAAAAGCGCGGACCCCCGCGAAATTAACACCATCTAGCGGTCGTCATAAAAGCGCGGACCCCCGCGAAATTAACACCATCTAGCGGTCGTCATAAAAGCGCGGACGTCGGTGAAATCGCGTAAGCTGTGTTTTCTGGAGTTACGCTGAGAAAATCTGTGTGTTTCTTTCCTAATTATAAACGGCTGTGATTTTACAATAAATGTCAGTGCCCGTATAAATTTTATTTCCAATTGAACTCAGGCAATTCATAGTGTAGTATTTAAAATTTTTTAGCACCATAGCGCTCGACTACGCCGTTATTTTATTAATTTTAGCGATTTTTTACACGCCTAATGTTAAAGTACGGTAGTATGGAAAAACCCGGTACATTGAAAATAAATTGATTTTCCTGGCTAAAAATACGTCAACACTATGGCTTACAGCCTTATAATGTCCCTGAAAATTCCAGCGGGTTTATCGAAAGAGAATTATAGAAAACTATTAAAAACATAGCCTTCGTTTTGGGAGAGAGAAAAAAGAAAAAATTAAACCTGTGTTTATAAGAGAGAGATTAGTCCTCACAATGACTGTTAATATAGGACAGGGATTGTTTTTTTTGGTGATGCAGTTTGCTAATAGAATAAAAAGGGGTAATGTGGGATCTATGCTTTTGAAATTTGTGCCCAAGTTAGAAGTTCTCTTTCGAAGCATTGGTTCGCCCTGATAAGGGCGGTTAGGAATCAATTTGATATGCTGTTTTCTTCAGCAGGGAGTTTTCTTGTCTACTTCCCCGTACTCATCTCGCTCACGGAGAAGTAGCGGTATGGCGTCAGCGTGTACAGATGTACAACATCCTCATCTAGGTCGGGGAAGATGGGAAGACCCTCCAGGAAATTGGCCGGCGGTATTGTTGGTGGTGGTGGTGGTGATTCAAAAACGCACGGCAGGTCTTGCAGGGGAAAGGGCGCTAAATCATCGACAACAGGCTGCACTGGTGGCTCTTGTGGTGGTAGTGGACGGGCGGGCAGCAACCTAGGAAGGGCAGGGCGCATCTCCTTCCTCCAAGGTGTTTTTCAATAGGAGAAACCACCCCTCCTCTCGCTGATTTTCTGCTGCATTTAATAAATTTCGTAAATTGTTGGCTGTACCGGCCCCTTGTCCTTCCGTGTCGTTTGTCAGCATGGCACGCCACTCCGTCAATTCTCGCAGCCAGAAATCTTTTATTTCTTTGAGCATCAACCTCTTGGCGCGTCTCGATATTCCTCCTCTTGGCCTGACGGGCTTGCATGTGTCATCTTTGCTGCAGCGAGTTGTTGGCTCATTTTTCTTCTTCTTCTTTTTGGTGCTTATCTCAGTGAAAAGGTTTTCGAATAGCCCGCTTGAAGCGGGCCGCTAGCTATATATAACAAAAGCGCGGACCTCGGCGAAATCGCTCTCGCTGGAGCCTTCTGGAGTTACGCTGAGAAAATCTGTGTGTGTTTCTTTCCCAATTATAAACGGCTGTGATTTTACAATAAATGTCAGTGCACGTATAAATTTTATTTCCAATTGAACTCAGGCAATTCATGGTGTAGTATTTAAAAAATTTAGCCGCCTAGCGCTAGACTATGTCGTTATTTTAATGAATTTAGCGATTTTTTACACGCCTAACGTTAGAGTACGGTAGTATGGAAAATCCGGTACAATGCAAATAAATTGGTTTTCCTGGCTAAAAATACGTCAACACTATGGCTTACAGCCTTATAATAGCTCGGTGAAAATTCCAGTGGGTTTATCGAAAGAGAACTCTAGAAAATTATTAAAAACATAGCCTTCGTTTCACTGCAAGAAAAACAACGTGCAGAGTTCCCAATCATTTTGGTGCGCTATGGATCACACCATCTAGCGGTCGTCATAAAAGCGCGGACCCCCGCGAAATTAACACCATCTAGCGGTCGTCATAAAAGCGCGGACCCCCGCGAAATTAACACCATCTAGCGGTCGTCATAAAAGCGCGGACGTCGGTGAAATCGCGTAAGCTGTGTTTTCTGGAGTTACGCTGAGAAAATCTGTGTGTTTCTTTCCTAATTATAAACGGCTGTGATTTTACAATAAATGTCAGTGCCCGTATAAATTTTATTTCCAATTGAACTCAGGCAATTCATAGTGTAGTATTTAAAATTTTTTAGCACCATAGCGCTCGACTACGCCGTTATTTTATTAATTTTAGCGATTTTTTACACGCCTAATGTTAAAGTACGGTAGTATGGAAAAACCCGGTACATTGAAAATAAATTGATTTTCCTGGCTAAAAATACGTCAACACTATGGCTTGCAGCCTTATAATGTCCCTGAAAATTCCAGCGGGTTTATCGAAAGAGAATTATAGAAAACTATTAAAAACATAGCCTTCGTTTTGGGAGAGAGAAAAAAGAAAAAATTAAACCTGTGTTTATAAGAGAGAGATTAGTCCTCACAATGACTGTTAATATAGGACAGGGATTGTTTTTTTTGGTGATGCAGTTTGCTAATAGAATAAAAAGGGGTAATGTGGGATCTATGCTTTTGAAATTTGTGCCCAAGTTAGAAGTTCTCTTTCGAAGCATTGGTTCGCCCTGATAAGGGCGGTTAGGAATCAATTTGATATGCTGTTTTCTTCAGCAGGGAGTTTTCTTGTCTACTTCCCCGTACTCATCTCGCTCACGGAGAAGTAGCGGTATGGCGTCAGCGTGTACAGATGTACAACATCCTCATCTAGGTCGGGGAAGATGGGAAGACCCTCCAGGAAATTGGCCGGCGGTATTGTTGGTGGTGGTGGTGGTGATTCAAAAACGCACGGCAGGTCTTGCAGGGGAAAGGGCGCTAAATCATCGACAACAGGCTGCACTGGTGGCTCTTGTGGTGGTAGTGGACGGGCGGGCAGCAACCTAGGAAGGGCAGGGCGCATCTCCTCCTCCAAGGTGTTTTTCAATAGGAGAAACCACCCTTCCTCGCTGATTGTTCTTGCTCCATTCAATAATGCCCGCACATTTTCGGCCGTTCCTACGCCTTCATATTCTTCCCTCAACATGGCACACCACCCCGTAAATTCCTTCAGCCAGAATTCTTTGATCTCTCTCTTCATCGCCCTCTTCTTTCTTCTTGATATTGGTATTCCTCCTCGCCCCGTGGCCTGCGTAGTTGACATGGCTGCTTGCATTTTCTTCTCTCTGTGTATTATATCAGTTGTTCTCATCTGGTCAGTGAAAGGTTTTTGAATAGCCCGCTTGAAGCGG
The DNA here is from genome assembly GCA_036873755.1 of Hanleya hanleyi. Classification (NCBI taxonomy): domain Eukaryota; kingdom Metazoa; phylum Mollusca; class Polyplacophora; order Lepidopleurida; family Hanleyidae; genus Hanleya; species Hanleya hanleyi. Next base: position 42,172 of record JAVTVY010015313.1, read on the forward strand.
GCCGCTAGCTTATATAGTGTAAAGCGCCGACCTCGGCGAAATGGCCAAAGCTGTGTTTTCTGCTGTTACGCTGAGAAAATCTGTGTGTGTTTCTTTCTCAATTATAAACGGTTGTGATTTTACAATAAATGCAAGTGCACGTATAAATTTTATTTCCAATTGAACTCAGGCAATTCATGGTGTAGTATTTAAAAAATTTAGTAGCCTAGCGCTAGACTATGTCGTTATTTTAATGAATTTAGCGATTTTTACACGCCTAACGTTAGAGTACGGTAGTATGGAAAATCCGGTACAATGCAAATAAATTGGTTTTCCTGGCTAAAAATACGTCAACACTATGGCTTACAGCCTTATAATAGCTCGGTGAAAATTCCAGCGGGTTTATCGAAAGAGAACTCTAGAAAATTATTAAAAACATAGCCTTCGTTTCACTGCAAGAAAAACGTGCAGAGTTCCCAATCATTTTGGTGCGCTATGGATCACACCATCTAGCGGTCGTCATAAAAGCGCGGACCCCCGCGAAATTAACACCATCTAGCGGTCGTCATAAAAGCGCGGACCCCCGCGAAATTAACACCATCTAGCGGTCGTCATAAAAGCGCGGACGTCGGTGAAATCGCGTAAGCTGTGTTTTCTGGAGTTACGCTGAGAAAATCTGTGTGTTTCTTTCCTAATTATAAACGGCTGTGATTTTACAATAAATGTCAGTGCCCGTATAAATTTTATTTCCAATTGAACTCAGGCAATTCATAGTGTAGTATTTAAAAAAATTTAGCACCATAGCGCTCGACTACGCCGTTATTTTATTAATTTTAGCGATTTTTTACACGCCTAATGTTAAAGTACGGTAGTATGGAAAAACCCGGTACATTGAAAATAAATTGATTTTCCTGGCTAAAAATACGTCAACACTATGGCTTACAGCCTTCTAATGTCCCTGAAAATTCCAGCGGGTTTATCGAAAGAGAATTATAGAAAACTATTAAAAACATAGCCTTCGTTTCACTGCAAGAAAATCAACGTGCACAGTTCCGATTCAATTTTGGTGCGTGATTAAAGGGGCGCAACTCTGTTTGACAGAAATCAGACTTGTTCCAATTAATGCTATTTCGTAATTTTATTAAATGTGTTTGTCGTATGAATTACATTGTTTTATTGAGGTAGAATCATGAAAAGGATGTTGGCTACCTATTTCATTAATTGTGTGTCATTTAGCATCAAAAAGTACCTGACGTACGGTATAGGATCTATTACATTATATAGTATGGCTTTCCAAGTATATGGTTTTGATATCTCAGAGCACTATTGATTGTTCTGGTAATTATGATGACTTGATATTATATCCCAGCAATGATATTATTTTATTTTATCATGTTATTACTCAAGAATATCAATTTATGCACTCTTGGTCCGCCTACAAAAATTGCATTGTAAATCTTAATTATTTTTCTAGAACAGGGTACGAATTTTTTTATTACGATGAAATTAGCAAGAATCGGTATATATAAATTTTTGCCTGGCCGGTGTTTTGTCATTCACCATTATGGCAGCGCACGGCAAGGAGCTCGCTTTCTTCCAACTCACGTCTGATGTGATTCTCATCGTCTATGATCATGAATTGCAGCTCATCGAAGAACATCCTCGAGAAGTGAAGTTATGTTTAAGCTTAGCAGGGTGGGCTCTATTGACACGGTTGTTACAGGGAAAAGAGCCCGAAGTGGATTTCCTGCACGTGGGAGTCGGTGTTTACCTGAGAAGTGGAAGAGATGATTCTTTTTTTCCCCGGATAGAACAGTGTGGGGGTGCCGCTATCCTACTCCGGCCGGCATTATGGCAGGCGCTGAAAGCTATTATTACCGATGTCCACGACGTACTGTATCCTGAGGCCAACTCTCTAGCTACCCGCACTCTTACACCGGACTGTACTCTATTGTTATATCCCCAACGCGTGGAGCTGATCGATGACGATAGCCGATGTTGGTGTACGTCTGAACCCGCGCGTGTTTCTTTATCCCCGGAAGGCTGGATTACCTTGAAACGTGTGTTATGCGGTGATCTCGACGGGGATAGCATTCACCTGTGTGACGATGTCTACATTTTCCGCGGTCCCTATTTTGCTCGACTTCTCTGTCTCAAGCGAGGGGGTTTTACTCTGGACCCCGATCTATGGACGGCTTTGCAACAAGTAGTCCCCATGGTGGATAAAGTACTCTCTCCACAGGAGCCGCCTCTCACAGAATAGTACCTGACACTATAAATACCAGGGATGAGACAGAGTGTGTATCATTCACCGTTCGACATTTAGAGCAAGCATGTCACTACGAGCCATCCTGCCTCTTACACCCTACCAGGTGGGGTTATACGTCTATGAAGATAAAGTCACCCTGGTGGAAGACGGTGGAGCTATTTGCTGGGCACGCGCTGAGACTCTATCGAATACGGTGACGCTACAGCGTGATGGCTGGACTAAATTTAAACGGGTGTTGAACGGTGAGTTGGACGGACACCTCATCCACATGGACAATGCCATCTACGTATACCGTACCGCCCTCTTCCCACGTGTGGGCCGCTACCAAGACCCTGCGCGAAGTTTCCTCCTAACCCCCTCTCTGTGGTCAGCCTTGGAGAAAGTAGTGCCTATTGTGGACCAGCTGTTTACACCGGACGAACGATCACCCGACCAGTTGGCGTGGGCGTAGATATATTAATGTCGGAAGCCATAAAGCATTCTTTAGCTCGACTACATACAAGAGATATCATTCATGGGATGTTTCTTTGTTTATAGAGTTGCTTGAATTTCTCATTAAAAATATCTTTGTGAAATTTGGCAACACAATATATCAACAGCATATAGGTATTCCAATGGGTACTAATTGTGCACCCCTATTGGCTGAACTATATCTGTTCTCTTATGAATATGACTATATGCAGGCGCTTTCAAAAATCGATCCATTCAAAGCCCGTTCCTTCTCATTCACCAAACGCTATATAGACGATCTTCTCGCTGTGGATAATCGCTATATAAATGACGCAGTGAAGGATATATATCCACCTTCACTGGATTTGAAGGAAACTACAGATAGCCCTACAGGCACATCTTATTTAGATCTCTATCTCTATAAAAATGAAGCGGGCATTCTCTCTCGTCGACTTTATGACAAAAGAGATGATTACAATTTCGACATCGTAAACTATCCCTTTCTGGATAGTAATATTCCAGTGGGACCTGCATATGGCGTATACATATCTCGCTTAGTAGCATTTGCTAGATCCTGTGTTAAATGTGATGATTTTAATCAACGTCACAAAACATTGTTGCAGAAACTTATAAAACAGGGCTATTCCACCAAGCGCCTCCACTCAAAGTTTCTCAAATTTGGCGATACATATCGCATGCTGATAGCAAAATACGAACGTAGCGTGCAAGATCTATGGGCTACGTTTCGTAACATGTGTCTAATTCCGCTTAACCCGGGGCTAGGGGCCGTATGAGCCCATGTACTTCAAGATCCTCATGGTACTCATATGAACAGTCACAATCAAAGCGTGACTGAGGTACATCATTTTTAGATGACGACTCTATAACGAATATTATGGATTAAGAATACTGATCAGCGATACGGATTTGATATTTTGGAACATCATGATGTCTTGCCGGCATCATTGAAAACTGTTGACCGCTTCTCTCTTGCAGGAAACAAGCCTATGTTTATGTATACTTTTGTCTTTTTGAATTTGGTGCTAATACTGTTATATGGAAATGGAATAGGTCTTTGGATTATGGACGCGGATATTCTCTAATGGACGACGGCTGGATTATGAATGACGGACTAGACGCTTGTAATATAGAAGACGCGCTGGCTGAACCCCATGAAAATACACAACATGATGAACCCGATGATACAGCCGGGGAAGACGAAAGTACTATATCTATAGAATGCACAGAGGCTAGAGTGTCAGTGTCACCTGATGAGGCGAACACACATGACGGGGGCCCATAGGCGACCCGATGAAGGGTAAGAAGACCGTAATGAAGCGGTCCCGAAAGGGGAAAAAGGAGTCAGCATCTACAGTGATTAACAAGGTGTTAACCGATTTGTATTACAATCCTACCAGTCCAGCCGCGTATAGCGCTGTGGGAGCGCTCGCTCGAGCTGCCCATTCTCAAGGCATCAGTCGAACTGAAGTTCGAGACTGGTTAAAAACCCAAGACACTTATAGTTTACATCGAGCAGCCCGACGACATTTTCGCCGTAACCGAGTGATCGTAGGAGGCATAGACGCGCAATGGCAGGCGGATTTAGTGGACATGAGTCGATTTGCACCTCACAATGATGGACATCGGTACATATTGACCTGTATCGATATTTTATCCAAGTATGCCTGGGTACTACCCATTCGCACCAAAACAGGAGAGAATCTAATAGCAGCGTTCCAGCAGATTTTCAAGACGGGGCGCAAACCTCTTTATTTGCAAACGGATGAAGGCACAGAATTTCTCAACCGACCCTTTCAAGCCTTTCTTAAGAAACAGAAGGTATTTTTCTTTCATACGTACAACGAGACCAAAGCTTCTGTGGTGGAACGATTCAATCGCACCTTCAAAGGACGAATGTACAAGTATTTTACCGCCCAAAACACCCGACGGTACATCGATGTACTACCTCAACTGGTACAAGGGTACAATCGAGCCTATCATCGCAGTATCCAGCGAGCTCCCCGTGATGTGACAGAACGCAACGAACATCAAGTGCGTGCTACGCTGTACTCATCCAGTCCACCTCTACCACTCACGGCACCCCGTTACAAACGTGGAGATATGGTACGGATCAGTAAAGTGAAAGGCCAATTTGAGAAAAGTTACTTGCCCAACTGGAGTGACGAGCACTTTGTCATCGTTCGCCATAAACCTCGACAGCCACACGTCTATCAACTGGAAGATCTACAAGGAGAGAGACTGCAAGGCACGTTTAACGAGGCAGAATTACAACCCATAGTGAAAACACCGAAAGACTACTACACGGTGGAAAAGATTTTGAAAACGGAACGTCGACGTGGCATTCCCTATCATTTCGTCAAATGGCAAGGGTGGCCTCGTTCGTTTAATTCGTGGGTGTCAGGCCGTGACATGAAACGCCTATAAATTCTAACCCCTATCACCACCAGCCTTCAGTGTAGGATTGTACCATGGATAGTACACATCTACCCTTACTGTTACGAACTCGAAAAGCACAAGTCGGTACTGTACTGTGTCTAATAGTGCTTGTGGGTACGTTATTTACAGGCGTGTTCTACGATTTGTCGTACGTGATATCCTGTTTCAACAACCTGCGTTCCACATCTCAGTCATCCACCACTTCGACCACCACCACCACTTCGACCACTACGACGACGCTGCCTACGCCATCCAAGACGTCAAGGGTCCGCCACGTATCAACCCAGACACCCACGTCTACCACGCCGGCCACACCGTCTACTCCATCCATCACCACGTTACCCTTTGTCCGCTACATCCAGCCACCCACGACGACCACCACGCCCCGTACTACGACTGCACGTCATCCTCCGTCATCTCTGAGAAGCGACGATCCTTCTACCCCATCACCACCACCAACACCTAGTACACCCACCACTACGACTCCGCTAAAAATATTTGCAGTGGACTCCCGTGAATCACGTTCACCACGACAACGGTACCCGGTACGGTACCCATTCGACTACGATCCCCGGTGGGATCCACGACAACTGGGGTGGGCTTCTAAACGCCGAGCGCAAATCACCAAATAAAATAAAAAAACTATGGATCCTCGATGGCAGCATCCTTTCACGTGTCTCATCGCTGGACCGACAGGGTCGGGAAAAACACACTTCGTTCAACGTCTGATCCAACACGGGTCAGCCCTCATTTCACCGCCTCTAGCTCGCATCCTGTGGTGTTATGGAGCTTGGCAATCCGCGTACGAGGAACTGGCCCGTGTCGCGGGACTCACCTTAGTGGAAGGCTTACCCCCTGAGGATACGCCTAATGACACCTTGGTGGTGGTGGACGATCTCATGACGGAAACGGACAGTCGAATCACCCGTCTCTTTACCAAAGGAAGCCATCATCGTCGGTTGAGCATCATCTACATCGTGCAGAATCTCTTCAGTAAGAACAAAGAGCACAGGAACATTAGTTTGAATGCTCAGTATGTGGTGTTATTCAAAAACCCCAGAGACGCTTCACAAATTACGCACCTGGCCCAACAGATGTACCCTAAAAACACGGCCTTTGTACGAGAAGCCTTTGAAGATGCTACCCAACCCGCTCACGGGTATCTACTCATCGACTTGAAACAAGACACTCCCTCCACCCTTCGATTGCGTACCCTCATTTTTCCCGGCGAGGTGCAGACGGTGTACACACCCAAATAAAAAAGATAAAAGATAAAAGAAGAAGACAATCCACTCTAGCCGTCATTCATCATCATGTCTGCTCGGATACGCAAGCACGCGCCGGCTCTGCGCGTATTACGCAGCGCGCCACCGGAGGTGGGCCGGGCCCTGGTGCGCGGGGCGGATCCCGACTTGGTACGGTGTTTGTGTGAAGTGGCCCATAATGTGTTAAAAGGCAATGTTCCACTCAGTCCTCTGCAGAAAGGGAAATTGCAACGGCACAAGGCGGGTCTCCGAACGTTGGTGAAGAAGACGGGTAGTGTCAAGAAAAAGAAACAGGTGTTACAGCGAGGTGGATTTCTCGGCGCACTCCTCGCTCCCTTAGCCGCTACTGTACTGGGACCGTTACTAGGCTCCATCTTGGGACGCTAACATGGAACATACGAAAAAAATGATGCTGGTCGAACCTCGACTGTTACAGAGTTTGCAATCACCCTATCCCGTGCCTGCCACAGTGCAACAACTGCAGTCTCTGGATGAAGAGATGAATAGTATACTGCAACGTCGACTATCCGATCAGGAGAAAATTCAACTCTACCATCATACGCTGAACCGGTACCAGACGTTTATGGATCAATATAGAGGGAGTAGTAGTACACCACCACTACCCACCACAACGCCCACACTGACATCGCCTCCATCACTACCCTCACCTCAGCTGGAAGAGGAAGTGTTGACCAGTGTGCCTAAAGCCTTCAAGACCAAGGCCCGTTTATTGTTGGACCGGGTGAAACAGAATTCCGATATGAGTTGGAACGCTGAAGGAAAACTGCTGATTCGAAACAAAGTGGTGCCGGGGTCTCATATGACCGATTTGATCAACGATATGGTACGTTCTCGCAAACACTCTAATCCACCGGGCTGGGAAGTCTTTGCTCAGGGATTAAAAGACAGTCACATCCCTCAAGAATTAGTAGGGAATCCTAACCGTTGGGCCTTTATGCAGCAATCGAACACCCGACACCAACCATCACCTCCACCCTCCTCTTCTTGGGACTCCATGTCACCGCCGTCCAAAATACCACAACCACGACAGGGACGATCTAAGTCACCGCGACGATCACAACGCCGAGGTAAGAAGGCGCCCAAGGCCTGGGGGGGCCCTTACTGGGAACCCTACTAATAACTCCTATAAAAACCCGGTGCAGAAGCCAGAACAACTCAGTCGTCGTCATGTTTTACCTGACGTTGCCCAGTAATAGTTCACTCGATGTGTTTCCTGACAACACCTTGACCAAGTATGTCACTCAATTACCACAACCGTTACATTTACCTGGACGATGGGAATGTGGACTGGTGGATATTCAATACCCTTACTCATGGTACAACATACAAGGCCAAGAAGTATGGTACGAAGTGACCTACGAAGATAAAATCTACAGACTGACTCTCCCCGAAGGCCAATACGATACGCCCCAGAAGTTCAAAGACGGTCTGATGGCCTTGTTGGAGTACAAGGCTCTACGGGAGGTCTCGGATAGTGCAACACGCCTGATAGCCTTTCGCTTCAAGAAAAACGTGTTCTTCGATGTCAACGTACACAACGACAAGAGCTGTATCATGCTGAGCCCTAACGTGGCTGTGAAACTCAGTCCTACACTACAGCAAATGTTACGGCTGCCTGAGAGCGTCTACAAGGGTCCCACCATTGACAAAAGTACCCATTTGATGGATATGAAAGTAGGTATGTACGGACTGTACGTCTACTCGGACGCAGTGGACAGCCATATTGTGGGTGATGTGAACACACCTCTGTTACGGGTGGTGCCCATTAGCAAGACGTATGGCGATCAAGTCACCCAGAGTTTCAACCATATAATGTACCTGCCCGTACGACATACCGATATCAACACGATCACGGTGGATATAAGAGATGACACGGGACGCCCGATCCCATTCGAACGAGGAAAAGTGGTGCTGACACTTGCTTTCCGACAAGCCCGCTCTCCTCACTTCGTATAATGTACGTGCCTTACCAGTGCCATACGCCCAGCTATGCCGACTACTACAAGAAACAAACGGGAGGAAGCTTGCCCATGTTTAGCGGTGCACGCATGCAACGAGGTCACGGATTGGGGAACATACTGGGCAGCATTGTGAAAACGTTTTTACCCTTGGTGACACGGGGTGTGAAAGCGGTGGGGAAACAAGCGGTACGCAGTGGATTGCGCGTGGCGGGTGATGTGATGGAAGGCACAGCACCCCGACAAGCCTTCAAACGACGGGCTAAAGAAGCCGGCGGCGTCTTGATCGCCAAAGCCCTTAAAAGACAAACTCCGACACAGCGAAGAGTCATTCGACAGCCAACACGCCGACGACGCACACACCAGAGGAGCACTAAGACCAGGACGAACAAGAAGAAGAAGAGGCGTAGTAGTAGAGACATCTTCGCATAATGGCATTCATTCACTCCGAGTCGTGTCCGTCTACCAACAGTGAATTGGATTTGTGGACTATTCCACCCACCCAAACCAGTGTAGCCGAAGGACGTTGGGTAGAACATCGACCCCTGGCTAGCCTGACGGGGATGGGTCCCGTGGAATTTACCATTGAAAACAAAGATACGGCCTACCTGGATTTAGCCCACACGTACTTGTACGTGAAAGCCAAAATAATGGACAACGACGGGACGCCCATAGCGGACGATGCGATAGTAGGCCCGGTGAATCTTTGGCTGCACTCCTTGTTCCAACAGGTGGATATAGGTCTGAACGATAAACTCATCAGTACGTCCACCAATACGTACCCGTACCGAGCCTACATGGAGACGCTGTTGTCGTACGGCAGTGATGCCAAAAAATCACACTTACAAGCTGAGCTGTACTACAAGGATACACCCGGAGTGATGGACAGCATTCTCGGTGCCAATAATGGGTTCGTCGTACGCAAAAGAATGACAGCCCAAAGCAAGTCCATCGATATGATGGGACGACTGCACGCCGATCTGTTCCTGCAAGACCGCTACATGATGAACGGTGTATCCATCAAGATCAAGTTGATCCGTTCCTTACCCGCGTTCGCCTTAATGGGCGGTGGAATCGGAGGTGTCAATTACAACATCGTCATTGAAGATGCAGCCCTGTTTGTCCGTACGGTAGATTTGCAACAGGGCGTGTTGCTGAGTCACATGGAAGCCTTATCGAAAAAACCAGCCCTGTACCCCATCCGACGCGTACAGACCAAGGTGTTCTCTGTGCCATCAGGTACGATGATGGCCAACCGTGAAAATTTATTTCTAGGGGATCTTCCTAAACGTCTTACCCTGGCGTGTGTGACCAACACCGCGTTCAATGGAAATTGGGGTGAGAATCCGTTCAACTTTCAACATTTCCACATCAACTTTGTGGCACTGCACGTGGCCGGCCATCAAATTCCAGCCCGTCCATTACAACCGGACTTTACTAACAAAAACTATGTGCGGACCTACCTGAACCTGTTTACAGCCACAGGACAAAACAACCAGGACGAAGGCAATACCATCACTCGAGACGACTTTATCCGTGGGTACACATTATTCGCCTTTGACCTCACCCCCACCTTGGAACACGATCATCAACTGGCTTTGCTGAAGAAAGGAAACCTACGGTTGGAACTGCGTTTCGCCGCCGCTCTAGAGCACACCATTAACGTGATTTGCTACGTCGAGTTTGATAACGTCATCAGCGTGGATCAGCAAAGAAACGTGCTGTGTGACTACGCCAGCTAGAGTCATCATCATGGATACAGAGCAGCTGATGGGCATACTCCAGCGAGATCCGAAGATCCCCTTTCGAGGTGTGTTTCCACGCAATGTGTTTCCCACCCACTCTTCCACTCCAGCAGCCTACATCCTGAATACAGACCCGAGGAGTCGACCCGGTGAACATTGGATAGCTGTGTACGTGGACACCCTAGGCCAAGGCGAATACTTTGATTCCTACGGACTTGCACCCCTACATGCCGATTTGGTGAAATTCATGGACGTCTCTACTACAGTGTGGCGTTGGAATACTCAAAGATTACAAGGCCCCTTGAGTAGTGTGTGCGGACAGTACTGTGTGTTTTATCTCACTCACCGGAGTAGAGGACATTCTATGCCCACTATCGTACACATGTTTGATGATTATTGTCAAGCCGAAGACCGTGATGTCCTCGTCTATGACTGGATGGCCTCTCGTTTTAATGTGCATGCTCCATTTCTCTGGTTAACTTAAAAATGTACTGCGCGCGCGCAGGCCACTTGTTTATTATCACGTTATTGTTATGACGTTGTTGTTCTGACGTTCATTGATGTTGAATAAAAGATGAAAAAACACAAAAAAATGATTTGACTTTCTCTTTTATTTAAGTCAACAAGAAGGGTTACACTATATACAAATAGAATACAGGTGGTATGTACACATAGAATAGTAGTGGTATGTATATACAAGTGGTACAAAAAATTCTGTCAGGAGTAGGATTCGAACCTACGCCAGCAATCGCCGACCAGCATTTACACACCGGCGCCTTAGACCACTCGGCCATCCTGACTTTTACATTTGTGTATCAACAGTTATAGTTCGACATTGTTTTTACAAGTCCAAGTAAGTGGTGCTCACACCGTCGGCCAACACTTTTCGTTTCGGGTAAAAGAAAGTAAAGGCGTCTCGTTGCTGAATGTACGTCCGCATCTGGTGGTCCACCACTCGAAATCCTCGGTTAGTACCACTCGCACTGGCCTGGCTTTGCAGCACGTTCAAGTACAAGGCTTTGTCGATGTTGGGATCGCGCCGGCTCACCCCTTTGCAGCTAAACTTATTTTCGTCTCCGTCTCCTCCGTAACAGTAATACGTCTTGGAGGAGAGACCAATCATAGCATCCCCACTCCACTCCAGCTTGAACAGGCCCGGCGTACGCTTATCGTACTGGTAATGGTCACGTCGAGGTAGCCACTGGTCCCGTTCCGCTTCATACTGGGTACGTAACTCCGGTTTCACCAGGGACTCCCAATCCGCATTAGAGACGGCCATGTAGGCCGAGTCGGTATCCATTTCCATGAGTTGCCAGTCTGATGGATTAAAATACACACCCATAAAATCATAGAGAAACTGCAGCATCCTCAGCTTGGCCACCTGATATACCATACATCCAATCTGCAGGGGTAAGTTGTAACGGATAGTCTTCTTGGCTGAAGTGACTTCATAGGTGTCGTCATCGATGACCTCCACGGACCGAAACAGAGGAGAATTCACTTTTTTGCGGGCTTGGGCAGTAGTACAAATGTTCACGTTGACGTGCTTATCCTGGTTCGTAACTGTTTTTCCGTAATAACCATTGCCAGTCAACTTCCAACATTCACCGATGATGGCCTCACTCGGGTATTCATCACCTTGACGACGGGCCGACGTCACGAGGTCGGCATTCTCCGCAAAACAAGCGTCGGGTACGTACTGTATCACTTGATATATTTGGGTAATTTCCAAACCGTGGTTCATGTACCACTGCAGTAAGGGGGTGCCCAGCAAGATTTTCTCGGCCCACATACTCCCAATCAACATGCGTCGAGGTTGAGGCAAATACTCGTGTTGCTCCGCATAGGCGCCCATGGTCTCTCCAATGTCAGCCCGACCCACCAGCGTGTTCTTAAAGATGGGAGGGCACTGGGCGAAGAGGGGCTTGATTCCTACCCTAAAAAATCGACTCCTTTTATACGTTTTTCTACAATCCGCCATCTTGCACCCACCTCCCACCATCCACACATATCCGCCATCTTGCACCCACCTCCCACCATCCACATGCCGGCATCTTGCACCCACCTACCACCATCCACACATAAAAAATGCCGCCATCTTGCACCCACCTCCCACCATCCAACCACGCCGCCATCTTGCACCCACCTCCCACCATCCAACCACGCCGCCATCTTGCACCCACCTCCCACCACCACCAAACCACACCCCCACCCCACGTCACCACAATACTCGCTTCTGATTGGCTGACGCGTGACGTCACAAAGGTCATATGCAAATTTCTCAGGTCAAGTTCACTTTCGCGCATGCGCAGAAGGCCGCTGTTAACTCTATTGACTCCTTGTACACTACTCACCAGGCTATTTATACCGATGGTTCTAAAGATGGCGAGACAGTAGCATGTGCTACTATCTTTAGTTCCAAAACTAAAACATGTCGTTTACCAGGTAAAAGTTCCATACTTACTGCAGAGGCAAAAGCTCTATTATCAGCTTTAGAAGGTATTGGATCCACTAAGGAAAAAATATGTCATATTCTCGGATTCACTATCATGCCTTAAAGCGATTAAACGTGGAAATTCAACTCATCCCACCATCATGAAAATTATTGTGTTTGGTTGGGTGCCTAGTCACGTTGAGACCAAAGGCAATACTGAAGCTGATAGATTGGCTAAGGCAGCTCTAGATGAAGAAGTTGATCCTGTTGGAATCCCATACAGAGATTTCAGACCATCTATCTGCGCTTATGTAAGAAAGCTGTTTCAATCTTTATGGGATACTATGGATAATAACAAACTTCACGAGTTTAAAAAAACTGTTGGTGATACGCATCTGAACAGTCAGAAACGTTTCGATCGGGCCATGATTAGACGACGTAGGATTGGTCATACACGATTAACCCATCTTGTGAAAGATGCTGTGTGTTTTGTATTGTTTTTACTTGTAAACCATTTGACGGTGGATTTGGCAACCCGAACCATGAGAGATCCGCGATCTTCTATGTACATTCCTGCCAAATCGAAAGACGGGAAGGAGCGGATAGCTCGGCACCAAATTTATAAAATCTCGAATCAGTGGAGAGAACAAATAAGTCGTATTTACGGCTAATTGATTTTGTACCATGGTACTACACACCCCATGATAGGTAGTCTATAAACACGAAGTATGGCAGGCTAGGCGATTCTTAGCCACAACTGTTCCTATCCATAATGCCTGCGGTTGATAGTCACACACGCCGTTCGTTGATCTTTGTTCAACCCATATATCGTATACATGTTCGTCCTGATGCTCCTTACCGGTTATATTGTGGAAGCTGACTCCTCCACCTTCACGCTTGTCGCTTTTATTAACGTTCCCTGTGAATATAATCGCTGCACATAGCTGTTCATGAGCCGTTTTCACAGTGACCACCACCTCCCCCATGTTACGGTAGAACGTGATATATGGGGGAGATTATGGTCGCTATGAAAACGGCCTGTGTACAACTAATTACCATCGCTGGAAGCTTGAGTAAAAGCGACGAGCGTGGAGAAGGAGTCAGCTTCCAGAAAATAATCGGTAAGGAGCATCAGTATGAACATTTAAACGGTGCGGGTTGTACTGAACGAAGATCAGCGAACGGCGTGTGTGACCATCAACCGCAGGCATTATTGATAGGGACAGTTGTGGCTTGGCGATTTTATACCATAGTACACAATAATTATAGTTGTAAATTTAGTTCCCTTCGGTCACGTTCACTTTGGCTATTTCATTCATTCGCTCACGTATTATGGCTATTTTAAAAACAATATCTTCTGATAATCATGAATTAGGCTTACAATTTTTTAATTTACCACATTCGAGCTCCACTCATTCGATGACAAGACATTGCATTGGTGTCCGGTAAGATGGATTCGCTAGATATGTTCATGTTCTGTCGATATGATTGAGTTAAAGAAGCTACCTTTGAGGAGAAATCGTTATTTTAATTTTCTTGTTAACGCTATAATGCGGAATAATCGGGACTTTACACAAAGTATAGGTTTTACTATATTTGATGTCAAGTCCGGCGGTGTTGCTGCTCGGACAAAAATCTGACCGGTGTCGCTGGAGTATCTACTATGCTCCAGCGGGGACCTTGGTTGGTACAAGATTCGGCAGTGCCATACTCTCCCTGTTGTGAGGATGTTCGCCTCCCGAAGAGTGGGGTGCGATTTACTAGACAAAAGAGCCATGACCCCTTTCCCTGGCCATCGGCCCACAGCTAGGCCCTCCGGGAAAATGTTGTGCATGGAAGTATTATTTTTGAAGCAATATCTCAGAGTACACATCCTTAAGTTCCAATATTTAAAGAAAACGAGGTAATTTTGCTGCGAGCAAGGATCGAATTGCAAGATAGAAACGCGTCGAAAGCCGTTTTGTGAAGTAGGGAAGAACCAGAATAAAATTCAATTCATTCAAGTTTTCTTTCCATTCTATGCAGTTTAACCATCAATATAGTTTGGCTCTGACTTGCCCTGATCACTAAAAAATGAAATTAAAAATTATTTTAATGGTCGCCTTGTGACACAAATGTACTAATTAGGGATACAATGCTATGGATATTTATTAGCTAAATAGGTTAGACGTAGCGCGGAGCCCAGAGATAAGATATTTTTCATCCTTGTTGGTTGGAGGCCCATTTCTGTCATTTATAATGTGATCATTTATGGTACCACTAAAATTATTTTCGGCATTTTTCCATCTAAAATATTATCTAAAAATAGCTTTTGAGTGTATATTGCCTGTAATCAATTATAGAAGATAATTAATTTCACGAGGTTGTTTTAGGCTTTGGAGATCTGAAGTTTCGTAAAATAAATGGATGATCGGTTATTTATTAGAAAATAAACATTTACCACGGAGTAGATCTACGATGTATTGGCAAAATCAAGCCATTCAAGTTATTTCGCTGACGTTCGCGTGATAAATAAGGTCATGCAAAGTTCGTGAAGGGAGGGGATATCACAATGATAGATAGATAGATTCTTTATTGCCATGAATAAGTAAGTATAATTATGCATAGCGCCACATGTGGCAGATAAAAAGAAGAAACAATTACACATAAAGATACACTGTAAAAAGTGTTACATATACATAAAAAGGGCATATATATATATACAAACAAAAATAATAAAAATAAAAAAATAAAGCACATATTGACGCATGTCAGCACTGCCATACTTTATTGCAGCATATTACACATTCATACAGGAGTCCTTACACACAAACGCGCGCACACACACAGAAATACTCTTGAAAACACTAAAATGGTAACAGGAGCGCTAATTAAGTTTGTCTACCCTGCCCTTAATGGGCGCTACGATCATAAAATGAAATCATCATAAGCATTGGGGATTTGAAGAAATGATTCCCAAGCAAACGGTGACATTGCGAATGACCTGGGACGAATAGATTCGATTGACTGAACTGTCACATATCATCCATTTTACTCCAGGATACGTCTAGATCTACGGACAACGAAGTTGCAAGTGTAATTTTGGGTGAAATAAAACAAACACGACCTACATCAAGCTAGAGTGTATTTTATTGCAGATTTTAGTGTATTTTTATTCGTACACTTCTGAGGTGTCAATCGTTAAATCGTTAAAGTTCAACATCAAATTTCCAGGAACTGGAACAACTGGTAAAAAGAAATGTTAGAAAGCCGGATTCCTCATTTTCAGACCCAAAATTAATTAAATCCGTGGTTCGTACATATGGGTGCACAGGCATTTCCATCTGAGGGTATAAATTTTTCCCTGGACATTTCCCGTTCTTTCCCCCTATAGCTGTGGACATTTCTCCCTACTACCTATATATATTTTTTTGTACTATGGCGTCGTATAAATGTGTAAGAAAGTTGAAACACTGACAAAAACAATTTTGTGGCATTTTTTTAGTATTATTATTATTATTTTTTGTTATAATTTGGCATGATAAAACAATAGCTAGTATACATAGTATAAGTTAACAACTATCACATAGTGATAAGTACATATTTTGATACATAAATTCACTTTCGGAAATATTCAGGAAATAATCCTAAATAGATCAGGTTGCACATCCACAACTCAATTTCAGGGATTTTATCTGAAATCCAGGGATAATTTCCTGAAATTCAGGTATATCAACCATTATGAATTAAAGCTAAATTACCTGAATTTTAGGAGATTTTACGTATCTGAATAGGGTAGGGAAATTACTAATCAGGGTGATAAATTTGCCCGAATTTCAGGGAAAATCCTCTCATTCAGGGATCTTTTTCCTGAAATTCAGGTAATCAGTCCTGAATTTCAGCCAAAATCCCTGAAATTGAGTTGCGGATATACAACCTGATCAGTTCAGGACTTTTACCTGAATATTTCTGAGAGTGTGTATCATATGTTTTTGCTATGTTTATTAAAAGCTACGACAGTGATACTGATACATGCCGGTAGTACATATTCAGGTTATAATATCACATAGTGATGAAGTACATTCAATCAACTTCCACACAGAACGATAAAAACAAATCGAACAATAGCTTTTAACTAGTACAGAAATTAAGAACAAACATGTTGGTTGAAGAAATTATTTAAATTTAAAAAAACAATATCATATTTGCCATAAAATATCATCCAGCAATGTCTATTTTGTCTGGGTTCGATCCCAGGCCGGGTCATGCCAAAGACTTGAAAATGGAACTTGTAGCTTTCTCGCTTACGCTCAGCATTAAGAGGATATAACAATGACTAGTTCGCTCGGTGTCAGTATAATGTGACTGAGTGGGGTGTCATGTCTGCCTATGCCAGGATATTTCGGTGGGACAGCACTATAAAATGGCAGAATTAGATCTGCTCTGTTACAGGTACCCTACCCCCCCCCCCCCTCCCCGTCATGATATAGCTAAAAAAATATTGAAAGCGACGTTAAACCCTATTCACTCACTCACTCAGTATCTTGTCTTCATTGAAACCATGGGGTATTGGAGGTAGTAAAAGAAAAATCAAAAGATAATGATCAAAATCATATATTTTATAACTGTATTACAGTTTTTTACTAAATCATACAAATCTTGTTAACAATATCTTAACTGTTACAAATTTGTAATCATAGTACACAAAAAAATAATAGTTTAATAGTTGGGGAATATTCCTTAAATTTTAAGGATTTTTTTTTTTTCAATGTAAAAACAAATCGAAATGGGAAAAATGTCCACAGGGGGAAATGTCTGAAGGGGGATGTGCAGGGGAAAATGTCGGCAGGGATAAATGTCCTCGGGGGAGAGAGGGGGGAATGTCCGGGTTTCATAAATATCAATCGCCATCAAGTATTTTGTTTTTCATTGGTTCACAATAATCGGATTATATAATTATTCTATAAACATCGCGATATTTCTGTCCATTAATTAATTTATAATCAAAAAGCGCCCCGATGTTTTACGGTTTACATGTTCAATCTGGAATAGTGGTACAGAAACGTCGCCAGTTCCGACCCACCAAAGTGAAATTTTCATCTGTTTCAAACGTAAATCGTTTGATTGGCAAAATCATGATCATGATCGCAGTACAATTGTCTACAGAATTTAATAATAAATTAATTAACTTAGCTGGTGATGAACTGAACTGTAGGGAATATAAGATCATGTTTTTTAATGAGTTGTGTCGGTTGCGACCCACTACAACGCTATCTCAAAAAAAAAAAAAAAAAAAAAAAAAATGCATAATATAATTTAACCATCATTGAAAGGTTCGAACTTGTTCGAATGAATCAAATGTCGTAAGATTTCGCGCGATCTTGGTTGTGACAAGGGGCAATGTTTTGGGAAGTGGGTCAGAACTGACACTGGATCGGAACTGGCGACGTCACTGTAATTCTGATCGATTGCGTTGGCCATGCATGTGTTTGATATACGGTACTGGCGGAAAACAATTCATATTTATACTTTGAAAACTCAGTATGTCTGTTTTCTTTGCCGCACATCTGCCCACGCATTTCCCATTTTCTCTCAAATCCGACAATGCCACGCTGTCCTTGTGAGGACGCTCGTCGTCCGAAGACCGCGATGCGAGTTAATAGATAAAATTTAGATCGGTAATTTTGGAAGGAAAGCGAAGAGGTGGTAGTAGTCTCCCCTTGGGTATAGATGGCGCTGCGCACAAGAGACAAGGATCATACGGGCTGTTGGGCTATGGTAGTTGCCATTTGCAATTTTTGGCGCGCGCATGATACATCAAGACTGTCTCAGACGTTTTTCAACTATTTTTTGTTACATCGCTTCATATAAGCTTTATTTTCTTTACATTTTTATGGTAGAGTAGCTGTGAAACTTGACTACGGTCCAAGAAATATTGTTCTTAGCGATTAGAGGTCCAACAATTGTAACATGCAAACTTGTATCGACAGCTGTGTTTTAACTGTTTAATGTGTTGGATATTTAGAATTTTGTTTGATCGTTGCTATATAGCTGAAATATTTCTGAATTTTTATGGCGTACGGCCGTAACAGTATCATTTGTGTATAGGCCTACATCCTTATATAGGATGTGTAATCTACATTTGTACCGTCATCCTCGCTAAAACCAGGGGTATCTCTATATGTATGATCGATATAACCCCTGGTCCGCTTGGGCAGTGTATCGGGATCAACGACAACACAGCGGTAGATGTCAGCCAATCAGCACAGGGAACATCCGCTGTATCTTGACTAATCAGATCGCTTGTCTTAGCGACCATCGGCTGACTTCCCAGCCAACATGGCGGAGATGGCTGGAATATCGGCTGACGCGATAGGCAAAATCAGAGGGATATTTCTGATAGAGGACTTGACGAAAAGTCAGATAGTATATTTGAGTGTGCAGTCTTGAGCGGCAAAGATTTGTTCCTCGGCCTAAAACTGGCAGTGGGAAAGAGTCTGATCTATCAAACTTTGCCAATTCTTTTGGACTCTGATCGCCCAAAACAAGCCGATGCGATGCATGGTGGACATGCTGTCTTGATCATTGAGCCCCTTGTAAAGCATAATGCTGGAACAGGTGGAATTGTCGAGCTCGCTGGGACTGAGGGCCGTTCATGGAAAAGACTCCAGTGATAAAGAAAGCCTGACGATCGCCCAGTTCATATTTCTCAGCCCAGAGACAGCTGTGGGAAACACCCTGCAGCACCAGTGGAGAGATGCCATTATGGAGCCTGCAGTCCAACACCGAGTTTCCGCGGAGTTGTTGATGATCATACAGTGTTGCTATAGTGAGTTAAAATGTATAAGAATGTATAAGAGTATAAGAATCCCAAACACAGCGTCAAATTGATCTACAACTGTAAAACAATAGTACCCTACCACACTTTTCTCCATGTAATTCACGCAATTCAATTTATTAGACAGACTGTTTTCAATATTAATATAATATTTCGTTTCAAATTTTTGTACTTCTCAGGTAAATTTGACATAATATCAGGCTAATATTAGGGTTGAGAAGTTGAATTTTTTTTTTGGTCATAACAAATAAATAAAGGTACTCACGTAAACTGGGAAGCCAGGAGAGCATGATAACATTTACCATTCAAGTGTACAACAAGCCAAATGATCACAACTGGTAAAAGAGGGTCCACATTCACAGAGCTTAAAACGTGAAATCGCCATCAAAAGTGTAAAGCGGAAGTTACGTGTTCAAAGAGAACTTCAAAGCAAGAGAAATAACTCTGCTACCTGTTCAGGTGAAAACAATTGGAGGGTCGGGTAGCTGACGTGAGAAAATTATATTCTGTGTGTTGACTCCGCATACTGTGTAACACAGGAGAGTCCCACCCGTCGAGCGCCTCACTGTTTTCTTTCGCGGGAAAGTGGAAGAGCGGGTCTATAAAATGTTTCAAGGATTACAGATGATTTACAGGGTTTTAGAAAGAAAGATTTGTACAGTTGTTCATCGATTTAATATCAGTCCTGATGATATTGCTCAATTCAGGGCGCTCGAAAGCCCTTTGACGAAAAATATGATTGCGTTTCCTTGGCATTTTGGTTCAAGGCTAATGGTGCCAGATTTTTCAACTCGTTCCATTCATTTGTGTTGTTCGGAGACCTCGTGGACCCGGTGGACCTGGTCAAACAGGTTTTGTCAAAGGTCAAATCATTGGTCATCGGATCGCTGACGTAACATTTCCGGATTACAATTTATCAGGTTGCGCAAGAATCGACGCCCAGACACAGTCTTCACAATCCTACTAATATAAATCTGGTTGTAACCTGCCATTGACACTTGCAGATCAATTTAATGCGGATACTGTGGTTATAATACTCAACTGGGTTTCCCTATATCTGGGCCAGTCATTCAACTAAAATGTCAGAGAAAATAAATGAAAAATATAAAAAAAAATACTTGTTCATTTGTCTTCTTCCAATATCTTTATGTATAGATGGACATTTTAATTGTCATGACCATACTTCAAGCCATTGGGAAGAAAGCTTCAAAAGACTAGCTGCCAAGGGCTGGAAAATTTGATCAGTCAGATTTTCAATTAAACTGAAGTGGTATTCCAGGGGTGGGAAAATTGTCTGGTGATAGTCACCCTTAATGTTGATGTTTTGTAGGCCTATATGGCACATGCATTTATAATACACCATAATATGACCCTATTTTCTCACCATCAACTATGATCATGGTTGTGTTACAATTCCATTAGAAACCTCTGTTAATGCCCAAATGTTGAACCATTTGTATAAATTAATGCCTCGATGTATTGTATCATTGTGAAAAAATTCTTTAAAATCATTTGTATAGGCCTACTACTGTTCTTTAATCATTAGGCCCTATTGTTTGGTTATACATGTATGTTGACTTCAACATTCCCTTTTTCTTTTTCTGTAATAAAGGGGCCAGGTGATGAAAGAGCAAAAGGGAAGTGGAGAATCACCATTTCGGAAGTGGATGAGTTCACTTGGTGAGCTCCGATCACTCTGTCC
>JAVTVY010015316.1:0-64618 GCA_036873755.1 Hanleya hanleyi
CTGCTAGGTCTTCTTGGTAGGCATTGTATGCTCTAGGTGGGGCTGAAGCCAAAACGGTCTGAGTCATACATGCAGATACTTGGCTGTACCTTAAAGATCGGGTGAAGCGTAAACTGTCCGGGCTTAGAGGGCGCCAAGCCACACCATTCTCAGTCCACAAGCCGTCTTATGTCCAACTCTCCATACTTGGTTCTTGAAGTTGAATAGGTCTTGTAGGATGCATTGGAGTTGACTGCGTTTGCTCCCTGAGTCAACTCTACGCAATTGTCAACTCTCTGTACTTTATTCCCTGTTGCTGACACTGGCAACCTGAAACAAAAACATTAGAACTCACAAGTGTCAGTTCTTTGTCTTGTGAGTTGAGCGTAGGTGACCCAGCGGAGATCATCTGGGAGGAAGTCAGTTCAATCTAAAATGACACAAGCAAATCTGCAGTTAAGGTAAAGATTAAACTCACCATAGTGTCAGGCCTCTTAGATTGATGATTAGAAAGTCCATGGTCGTCCATCTGACTTATTTCTTCCTTCTTAGGTGATCGTGTTGTATGTGGACAAATGTTATTATTGAGAGATGAGATGAGATGATACAGCAAGATGGCTGCCTTGCTGCAATGGTGACAATTTTGCCCCCCCCCCCCTCTTTTTTTGAAATTACTTACCACGTGCTGGGTAGCCACCAGTGGTCCAAGCGTGGTCACATTATCTGATTGCACTGACATATCTCTCAGATAGAAATTTGTGAACGTGGAGTTTGCTGTCCAGGCACAAGACTGGACAATGTCATGGAGGGACAAGTTCTTCCATAAAGGCCATGACGTAGCGATGGTACGAATCTCATGGGAGGAAGCAGTAGACAGTAGCGGGGAGGCGTCAATGGCCAATTGATAAGACCATTTTATGGTCTTCTTCAACCACGCGTCAATGGTATTTTTCGTAATGTCATGCATTGCAGACGGGCGAAGCGACAGAAATAACAGGCGCCGAGAGCCGCGAGCGGAATCGGTACGAGTAAGATAGTGGCGAATGGCTCGAACAGGGCATAACAAAAGGTCGTCTTCGAGCCCATGTACGAAGTCTGATAACGCAGGAATAGAGTACGACCGTTGAGCGCACGGACCTAAGCGAACAGACTCATTTTGGCGATAAACTCCGGAACGGAACGAAAGGAAAATGCGAGACCAATCTGCCGTCCCAGTCATGGAAGATCTCTCAAGAGCATGAAGTTCAGACACTCTAGACGCCAAAGCAAAAGCCGCCAGAAAAGCCGCCTTGTAGGACACAGCTTTAGAGAAGCGGATAGAAAGGGTTCAAAGGGCGGACGAATCAAAGCACACAGAACCACACCGATATCCCATTTCGGTAACAGTTGGCGAGTACGACGCGACTGTAAGGCGAAGGCGCGAATAAGCGCAGAGATATAATCGTTAAGGCTAATGTCGGTACCAGAGGTAAGACGTAACACCCTAGCCAGAGCAGATCGATACCCTTCAATGGTGCTAATACGAAACTTCCTATCCCGGTGAAGGTGAAGGAGGATGTCAGCTACGAGGGAAATAGAGACAGAGTCGGGACCGGCATCACGTCCTCGGCACCAGGACAAATAAATCCGCTGCAAAGACCGAACCGGAAAACGAACGTAGTGAGTAAGGTCCTGCATAGAAATGAAAAGCCCTAAGTTGATGACATAACCATAATGTCAAAGTCTAACAACTGGTGCAACCGTCTATACGGGAATAAAGTACTTGATGGAGAAAGTCGAAAAACTGTCCCCCAAGTACACCACGAAAAAACATTGTGTCGTTTAAGCACAATCCTCAGGTAAACGGATCTCAACACAAAATGTTTGTGTGTTAAAGTCAACATAGTTCTGAGTTAAACAAAAATCAACACAAAACTGTGCTGAATTCAATTACAAGCGTCTAGTCCGTCATTCACAATCCAGTCGTCGTCCATCAGAGAATATCCACGTCCATAATCCAAAGACCTACATGTATTCCATTTTCCATATAACAGTATTAGACCAAATACTGTTGATTCCAACACAATTTTGTTATCTCAACACAAAACTGGAATCAAAAATGCTTGAACAAAACTCTCTTCGTAGTGTAACGACGAACCTAAGTAAATCACCATGTGAAAAACCCGAGAGGAACTGATACAAATGGAAAGTTGACGCCAAACGGACGGACTTCCACTCCCGCCGACAACCGACGATGGAGCATCGAAGGAAGTGCCGAAAAACGAAGATGAATGGATATAAAATATACATCTCGCAAATGAAGCAACGACGTGAAAAACGGCGTTATGGTGTACCGGAACGTCTAACCGATGTACGAGAACGACGCACAAGTGTATGAGAAACACATGACGGCGTAATGAAATGTCGTCAAGGTGTAACAGAAAAACGTAACGTGAAAAATGAGAGAAACGTTGTGTGTGATAAACAACGTAGTGATTTCCCCATTCGCAACAACATAATGTACATACATGCTCATAATAGAGCAGGATACAAACTTATAAAAGTACACGACGTAACGGCGAGAAACGACGTACAGGTGTACGAGGACAACGAGACGACGTAATGTAACGTCGTAAAGGTGCGAAACGAGAAAGGCGTTGCAAAACAGTAACCACGAACTCGATTGTAATTATTTTCCTTCTTTTTGAAAATAGAAACGCAGTAGAGATGAACACATTAAATGTTCCTAGCGCTAATCACAAACGTAAGCTCAATGAGCTAACTGGTATTATGGATCTTTGTGTCAGTGAACATGAATACTGTGATAGTGAACATGATTACATTATGACCTCTCCCGATGTAATTTGTCTCCTGTACATGAAAATCAGTACTGGAGTTTTATATGGAGAGAATATTAAACATTTACAAACAATGTTACTATTTATGACCCAAAAATAGTCACACCACAGACATCCAGAACAAAGAGATTTCAACGTAACCGAGAAAGATCCTCAAAGAATTTAAAATTCCCGAAGACAGGAAATACATTTAAAGTCTCTCGCCGGCAGGAAGGTAAGGTTATTAAAAATTTAGAATTTGAAATGACCTAGCACGCGAACAAGTTGTTGAGAAGCAGAAACGATAAGTACATTGCTAAAGAGCAGTGTGATGTTCTTGTAGACTGTACCGGTAATCAAGAAGACTTCACGAATTTGCGTGTCATTCAGGCTTGATCCTTGCCCGGCCACAGACCCGGAGGACCAATAAACACTCCATGTATCGTCGAACGAGAGTATTTCTAAAGATTTCCCGGAGAAATACACTCACCCTTACGCTAACAATTTTAAATTTTCTCAGAGAGAAGAAATAAAAATAATGCTCAACTCCATCTGAATTATAAGCGTAATACAGTATACAGATGGGACCAACTTGGTGAGAAACATAAACAAATCACAATGTAAATAACAGAAATTTGTGTTTCAAAGAATAGCACACTTTCACAATAAACAAGGGTGAGTGGGTGAATAGGTTTACTCACTCACGATAAACCAACACGTGATCTCTTTGTTGTTCGACACACCCTTAATTACATAAAGAGATCAGTAAAGAAGCTCATTAAAATGCAACAAATGGTCGTAGTAAATAGGGTTGAGTTGTGGTTACGTCACACAAATGCAACAATCACGTAAGCATGAAAGGCAGATAAAACCTCTGTAAGTTCTCTCTTGAACACAGGATATCAAAATACTTGATATAACAAGAGATTACCTTTTTGGTAGGACCAAAGAATTGAATGCATGAAGGTGAAACTACCAAAACTGCAAGTCTGAACAAAAGATACAACAACAACATGGAAAATTGACGGACTGCTTATAAAGAATCGGATTTCCCCGGCGGGGAAAACGAACCTCCCGCATCAGAACGAGGATAGTATTCACAATACTAGTAAAGATTTATACAACAAATCAATGGATAAAATCGTGAATCAACGAAACAAAAACCTGTTCGTTTATCGTACAGATCACAATAGGCTCACATACTGACCGAAAACAAAACGGAAATGGTGAGAGCCAATAAAAGCCCACATCAAACACAGCGGGCCGAAACTCATTGTTTGTGTGGAGACGCGATATTGAATACACACTGCCCTAATGCAGGACTGTGTTATTAGTTAAGCATGAGATTTCATAATGACTTTTAGAAAACATCGTCAGACGATCATTTCAAGATACAGACAAATCAAGCCTAAAATTTTGAAATCTCCGACAAGAGCAAAATATTTTAGCGACGTACGTCCGAAGACACTAAACACGTGGCTGACTCAAGCGAGTCCAACATTTGCCCTGACAAAATTTAGAGACACCCGGTATAGAGATGTCAGACAAAATTATCCCGGAATATTATTTATTTAATCGCAACAGAACCATTGACAAAAATGACATAGGCGAGAAAACCTGCGGCGAGGTGGCATTCTTTTGTCCGAAGGAGACAATGGATCGCTCAGGAAAAACCGACCCGAACTGGAGGCCTTTGTTGGCCTGAACAATGGAACCGGTTTACAGGGACTCGAGATAAAGGAATAGCGGTGGAGGTTAGACTGTCTAGAAATAGAATATTATCTCCTGCAGGAACAGGCTACTGGGAGGAAATATTTACAGACGTCAAGAAAAACCGGACTTTGAATCTAAGAGTACAAATTCTAAATTCCGATACCACCGAGATCCTCGATGGATTTCAAGTCATACACAAGCGTAAATTCCCAAAACCCGACAATCGCTCCGATAGAGCGAGATCGTCAGCGGCACGCAATAAATGAGCACGTCGGACCTGGGCAAAAACCCTCCAGAAAAACGAATCCGATGACACACGCACACGTGGCTTTGCGAAATACACAAATCTTTACAAGTAAAACAAACCGTGTGGGAGTCCAAACGGGACAAACTTGCTCACACGTACGACAAGAAATAGAATTCGGAACAGAAACCTCAGACATAACCAATGTAAGAAGAAATTCCGAAAATAAACAACACAAGTCACACTTGGTAAAGGATATAACCAGCGAAACAACAACAACAGTTGTATTGAATCAAACACTTCTTCTAGATGTGCACTGTCGAGAGCAAACAGGAGAAAGAGGATTGGAATGATTTTGGCAGTGCCTTTTATAGTAACCTCACTGGGATGAGTGAGAGAGCTCCCCTAGGGGCGGACAACTCTCTCCTAGGGGAGATAACTTTTAGTTTTAACTTCCGTTTTCTACGTTTGAATTGTGCAGCTTAATGGAGATTAAGGCATTTAATTAAAGCAGGTTTACGATTTAGGAATCAAATACCATCATTTAAAAATTATTCAAAATTTCTAAATAGAAATCCATACATAAATTTTCACAATCAACACTGATACAGTGTGAAAAAAATTAAACTTTTAAATGGGAAATTATGATGTACTGGGTTTATTTCATGAAGGCAACATTTTGAAATTCTATCACACAGAAAGTTATCTGAGATAATGTCAGACTGGAAATGCACATTCTGCTCTGACATATGGTAAATGAAGTAACTGGGCGCTCTATGTGAAAAGCAAAAATAATATCTGTAGAATAACCAGTTTACCATAGTCCTCTGAGCTGGTGTCACATGATGGACTTGTGTCAGGGTAATTGTCAGGTACTGTCACTATTATTGGGGGAACACTCGGTAAATTCTTCTCATCTGTCACAAACAAATAAATCATGTTAGTTTATCATCTAAATGATGGACTGGTGTCATGGTAATTGTCAGGTACTGTCACCATTATTGGGAGAACACTCGGTAAATTCTTCTCATCTGTCACAAACAAATAAATCATGTTAGTTTATCATCTAAATGATGGACTGGTGTCAGGGTAATTGTCAGGTACTGTCACCATTATTGGGAGAACACTCGGTAAATTCTTCTCATCTGTCACAAACAAATAATTCACATTAGTTTTTCATCTAAATGATGGACAGGTGTCAGGGTAATTGTCAGGTACTGTCACCATTATTGGGAGAACACTCAGTAAATTCTTCTCATCTGTCACTAACAAATAAATCACATTAGTTTATCATCTAAATGATGGACAGGTGTCAGGGTAATTGTCAGGTACTGTCACCATTATTGGGAGAACACTCGGTAAATTCTTCTCATCTGTCACAAACAAATAAATCACATTAGTTTATCATCTAAATGATGGACAGGTGTCAGGGTAATTGTCAGGTACTGTCACCATTATTGGGAGAACACTCGGTAAATTCTTCTCATCTGTCACTAACAAATAATTCACATTAGTTTATCATCTAAATGATGGACAGGTGTCAGGGTAATCCGCCTTTTGTGCTATTCCTAATGCCGGTTTCGGCCGCAAGGTGGCGCTAGCGCTCACGGCCTTTTGGTCTATTCCGGTTTAGCTGTCTGCTACTGTAAACATGTGCAGGAGTGAAGGCGAGTATTGTATTTCGCCTCGTTTCGTCAGATTTTCTCACTGATGGAGACGTCCTTGGTAGTTTACGTAAGTATAGTCATCAAGTCTAATTTTTACTCGTAGGTACAAGCATAATAAAAGCCGCTTTGTCAACAAATTGGGCAATCAAAACTCGTCATTGTTGTTGTTGTTATAAAACATGGTGGGTGGCCGGCAGTTCAGCCTGATTAAACCACACTCTACTGAAAACAATCAGCAGGGGCCAGTTTGTTTGATCAAGTACTGTGAGAAATAATCGGATTATTAGTTAACCCGACTACCATGTAGCTGTTAATGTAGCTGTATGATTATAATGTGATAAACAAGAATAAATTATGGAAGTGAAACAGTCAAAATATTTTGTGTGTTATGGGACAGAACAGGAATATGTAGATATATATATACATTTATTTCAATGCATTTTGTAGAAGATATATATGGTATAATAATTAGATAATTAAAAAATAAACAAGAGCCCAAGGGGCTTCAATATACGCCCGTATATCTGGAATTACATTGGTCCAAATTTCAAGTTTGTTTAATAGCCTTGATTCCAATTGGTAGCTAGCAATCCAGAGAAAGGTCTACAATTTTGTGCTTCTGAGAATGTAACATATATCACATCTTATATTGAATGATGAACTAAAATGAGCTTAACTCTTGAACTAGTTGACCTTGGATCAAGAGCCGAGAGCTCACATATCCCACACAGAAATCGACAATTGTCAAACACAAGAAAATAGTAGTTTTCCTGCAAATGGATTTCTTTCAGACGAGAGAATTTTTAATGAAGGAAGAAGAAAGTGATGAAGTAAACCTTTGTTCTTAATAAACAGGTATGAAGTTCATAAAGGACCCCTCTCCCCGTTAAATTAGTAAACGTATGGTTTATAGTTCACAACAGTTTAACTAAATGTAGCTGTTTCAACACGGGAGACAACTCCACGGGACAAATGCCATATACATGTAACGGAGAGAACTCTGAATATTCCAACCAAACACATATATTCAGCTAAACTTGATTCAGTTTTGGGGGCCTGTGACCTTGACCTTTCACCGATTGATGTATGGCTCCTTTTTGTCATGTGAGTAAGGTATACTCAAAGTTTGGTACCAATCCATACCTTGAAACTAGAGTTATCGCATGGACAACAAATGTTAATGGATGAATGGATAGAACGCAACATAGCATTACATGACCTCGCCTTCGACAGGCATATGAAAATGTGACAAGTTCAAGTAAGTTCAAGTAAATTTTATTTTAAGACGAGGGAGTGTTCAACATAAAAACATTAGCTCTGAAGAGTTATTGGTCGTCTATAAAACATATTAACAATAACAGAAACAAGACATGGACATATATGTACACAAACGACAATAGACGAAGCAGAACAAAATTGCAGCACATTCATGCGACGTGTAATGATTTCCTGATTTTGAGGTCACAATGACATTGACCTTTGACCTTGACCTAAATTTTGGTACACGACACATCGTCTTCCCTCAATGTATCAATGGGTACAAAAAAATCAAGATTTTTATAAATCTCATGATTTTGGGGGTCACAGTGACCTTGACCTACATTTTGGTACATGACACATCACGTCCCCCTAATGTATCCACTGACACAAAAAAAAACACTTTTCAAAGATTTCTTGATTCTGGAGTCACAGTGACCTTGACTATTGACCTTGACCTAAATTTTGGTACATGATAAACCATCTCCCCGTAATTTCTCAATGGACTCACAAAATCATGATTTTTAACAATTTCACGATTTTGGGGTCACAGTGACCTTGACCTACATTTTGGTGTGTGACACATCGTGTCCCCCTAATGTATCTACTGACACAAAAAAATGTTATTTTTAATAATTTCCTGATTTTGGGGTCACAGTGACCTTTGACCTTGACCTATTTTTTGGTATGCGACACTTCATTTCCTCCTATTGAATCCACTCACCAAATTTTTTGTAATTTTTTAAGATTTTTACATCACACTGACCTTTGACCTTGATTCTGGGGTCACAGTGATCTTGATTATTGACCTGGATATAAAGTTTGGTACATGACAAAACGGCTACCCGTATTTTCTCAATGGGCTCAAAAAATCATGATTTTTAACCATTTCACGATTTTGGGGTCACAGTGACCTTGACCTTTGACCTTGACCTACATTTTGATATGTGCACATCGTGTCCCCCTAAACTATCTACTGACACAAAGAAATGTTATTTTTAATAATTTCCTGGTTTTGGGGATAGTGGCCTTTGACCTTTGACCTTCACCTATATTTTGATATGCGACACTTCATTTCCCTCTATTGAATCCACTCACAAAAAATTAGAATTTTTTAATGATTTCCTGATTTTTCAGTCACACTGACCTTTGACCTCTGACCTCGACCTACATTTGGTATGCAACACATCGTTCTCCCCTAGGGCATCCATTCACCAAAAATTAGAACTGTAGATAGAAAACTGTCAACGATCAATGATTTCCTGATTTTAGGCAACAGTGACCTTTGACCTCGACCTCAATTTTGGTACGCGACACATCGTCTCCACCTAGTGTATCCACTCACAAAAAAATTGCAACTGTGGATAGAAAACGTTCACAGATATAGACCGGACACGAACACTTCAGTGATTTCCTGTTTTTCAGGCCAGTGACCTTTGACCTCTGACATTGACCTTCATTTTGGTACGCGACACATCGTCTCCCCATAGGGTATCCACTCACCAAAAATTAGAACTGTAGACAGAAAACTGTCCCAGATATAGACCGGACACGACGGACGGACAGACGGACAGACGGACAGACGGACACACGGACGGAAACTGCCATCACACAATACGTCCGCCTTTTGGCGGGCGTATAAAAATAAGCTATTAGTGCAAAAACTACTTCCTCGGTATTTATGAGAAGTTAGAAGACATATATGGCACATTAATTTCCTGTTCAGTGTGTCTTTTCACAATGAAATTATGAAACACTACCAGCAGTCCCAACTGAGGCGGGTTGGGTTCTTGTTTATCACATTATAATCATACAGCTACATTAACAGCTACATGGTAGTCGGGTTAACTAATAATCTGATTATTTCTCACAGTACTTGATCAAACAAACTGGCCCCTGCTGATTGTTTTCAGTAGAGTGTGGTTTAATCAGGCTGAACTGCCAGCCACCCACCATGTTTTATAACAACAATGACGACGAGTTTTGATTGCCCAATTTGTTGACAAAGCGGCTTTTATTATGCTTGTACCTACGAGTAAACATTAGACTTGATGATTACACTTACGTAAACTACCAAGGACGTCTCCATCAGTGAGAAAATCTGACGAAACGAGGCGAAATACAATACCCGCCTTCCCTCCTGCACATGTTTACAGTAGCAGACAGCTAAACCGGAACAGACCAAAAGGCTGTGAGCGCTAGCGCCACCTTGCGGCCGAAACCGGCATTAGGAATAGCGCAAAAGGCGGATTGACAGGTACTGTCACCATTATTGGGGGAACATTCGGTAAATTATTCTCATCTGTCACAAGCAACAAAATTCACATTAGTTTATCATCTAAACAGACAAATGTGAAAACATTTTCATGTTACAAGTAAAAACAACCAGAGTAAAAAGTCAAGACAACCAAAATGACTAATACCAACTAATAAGCACAGAAGTTATTATCCATAATTAATTCACTGGGTTAGATATTATGGAAATGTTGAACATTCTGCAATTTTGCTTCGTAATTTGAACAGGATATATATTGAAGAAATGTCAAATTGGTATGTATTCTATCATATTGAGCTGGTTAACTACTCACGGAGATGACAGAGGAGATGAACAGTTTTAGAGCCAGCACTGTAAGCAGGGTACAGATTCACCCTGAATCTGTTGTCTAGACGAGCCACCTCTCCCTGTAACACATCAGACACTTCATCCTCCTCCTCCTCCTCCTCACGCTTTCTCTTCTTGGTCGGGGGTGGACTCGGGGCTCTGTCAGGGAGGAAATCATGTCAGACAATGTCCTAATATCATCATAATTCCTTATAATTCCCTTTGGTCTGGGATGGTGGTGGGGAGAGAGAGAGTGGGTGGGCTTGGGCTTGGCTTTGCCAGGGGAGATAGTCCTAACATTATCATATCAAACACTTCTTGGTCCCGCGGGGTAGGTTTGGGGATCAGATCAAACATGTCATGTATTGCCCTAATATCACACAATAACCTCTTCTTGGTTGGGTGGGGTGGGGGGGGGGGGAGGTGAGGGTGACCGGGAAAGCAGGAAGGAAGTCATCATCATACTAAGCTATATTCTTCATGGTCTGCAGAGGGGAGTGGCGGCCAGGTGAACTTCGGAATCTCTTGGGTGGGCAAGTCAGACAGTCCTTAACTTAATATACCCATGAGTAATTGACAAGGCCGGCATTTATACTGACCAGTGGATTCTGTCTGTGTCTAATTGGTCCAATTGGATATGTTGATAAAATGATTAACCAAAGATAATGGTAACTATTAGATGATTGCTCATGCTGAATGCCAGGCCAGACTTTGAAAGACAAAAACCACACCCTTGTCTCAGATAGTAGCATCAAACTCTTTGCATCTTGGTATTTGTATTTAGCTATGTAAGTATAGTAGGTTACAGGTATATGACTGTCATTATAAGGTCCAGCTGTTTACATTGAAGAGTACAGGCACAATATACACACCTGATAGGTGGACCATTAATTGCTGTCATTGCTGGTCCAAATGTCCTGTGTAATGTATGGTTTAACATGGGAGATCTGATGTAAGCCGCTACAGCATCCAGTAAGGGCTGGCACATGTGCTGTTCACTGGGTTTGATATGGGTCGTGGGTATACTGGGTCCCACAGAACCGGGGCCCTGTCAATGAAATAGAAATGATTTCATCAAGCATCGACCGGACTTCTTGGGAATAACGTAACAATGTAAATGCTCTGAACATTACTTAATATGAGTATGATAGCACTGAATATTGAGTCAAACTTCAAGATGATCTGATCAAACGTCTCCAGTGGCATATCTACATTTAACAAGGACCAAAGAAGGTGGTGGGTCAACATATCAGTTTATACCTGTACAGTACATCATCATCTGTGAATATTTGCAAGACATATCCCAACGACAATCAATTGTTCAATCATTTACAGCCGGTAAGTCAGCAAGTCCCCCCACTGGACTTATGTTTAACTCATGAACTGATTTCTGGGATTCATGAATATGGATAAACAGACTTAGACTCTTAGCATTCTCATTTCAGTGTATGGCACATTTAGATTTCTGCGGCACCTTGACTGTCACAGTCTAACTGACATCTGATCAAGGTACCAGGTGAAAATATAAGATGCTTGGAAAGGCGAAAATGTGATTTGGTGCAAGACCCACAAAATATAACTAACAAAGGATCTACTGCAAGTTGTATTGTCAGTCTTTCGTCCAGTACCGTATATCTTTTCATTGAGAAGTCTTACACCAAAGCCTTATTGGAAATGTTGTCTGTGATCAAAACGGTCGCGTGTTAAAATTAACATTAGGAATATAATCTTGTCCAGCTATTTATACCAGGAACGTCTAGTTGTAAGTCTAGGTTTACGGCCATAATAATTTCACTATGAAAGGAATGCACTGTGGAAAGGGTCTACTGCACAATAAATCAGGTTAAATGAAATCTGTCCCCATGTCCGGATCAATTTCAGACGGATTTGTGGAGAGGTGAATCAGTTTCGGAACATCATATCAACTTGAAATTGAAATTTTCATTGAAATATTTTAATCTTGCATGAAATTTGAAGTCAAATTTTAAATTTCAAATTTAAATTGATATTGAAATTTTAAATTGATATTGAAATTTCAATTTTACATTTGAAATTTGAATGTGACCTAGGTTTAAGATTTGATATTATATCTTAAAATTTGAATTTAAAAATTCGATTTAAAATTTCAATTTAAAATTCCAATAAAAAAATCAATTTAAACTTTAACAGTTCATATGAGAAATTTTTCAGCCAGAAAGGATTGAACTATATTTACAATTGGCTTGAAAGTAGGGGCAGGAGTAGGTGGGGGTCGTGCAAGCACCTGAAACTAACACCCCTGGCAATGCCAAATGTGGAAGGTACATTTAACAATAGACATTCGTAGGAATTAGAATTATCCTTATATGTTTTATACTCACTTTCCTGCATGAAATGGAACACCAGACAACTTTTTGTTCATCCAACCTTTATAACAGATGTGCTCTTGTTTACAGTTCCATAGCAACAGATTATGACTTGTGTGAAAGGCTCACGTGTAATAATACTGCTATTTTTTTGAGACGCTTAAACACTTTTGGCCTAAATTCCTTCATTCACAAATTGGTTACAGCAAAGAGAGGTGTTGCAAATGTACTTTTGAAGCGAAGTGATAGTTCCCATACAAAAGTAGTCGAAGGGAAGTGACTCTTCGAAGGGCAACAACTCTGAATTTTCCAAAGACTACTCAGTATTGCTGTTTGCTTAATGCTATGCAAAGTTAATGTCTTGTTTCTCAGGTTCTGCTGCATGGATGTTTCCTTACCGTTTTATCCTTTTATACATATTTTGAAAAACATAAAAATACTGCCTCTGCATCCCTACAGGCTTCTGTTGGTGAAAGTGTGGAACAGTTTGGTCATGTTATTGTCTACCTGAATATAGTCAATACGGAAGTTTCCATTCTGTCATGATAAGAGTATTTGCCCATGTCCGCCAGAGGATGTTTGAATCGGGGAGGACAAAATCCCATACAATGTATCTTTCTTCTAGCAACGTTGTATTGTGACGTCATGCAACAATCAGATATGGCGACAGCATCATGACGTCAACAAAGGGCATTACGCATTATAATAATGATGTCACTGGCGTTACAATAGAAAATGTTGAAAATAATAAAATAAAAAAATGTCTGCCAGCATCCCTTTGGAAAAATAGCATGAGAAACAATAAATAGGTATGGCCTATTAGTCTCTGTCTGGAAACTGTTACACTGAATGAATACAGACTTATGTGAAATCTATGGACTTACACCCTTGGGATAGAGCTCCAGTTTCTCCAGAACTTGTTCACATTTTAACAGTGTCGTCATAGGTAATCTGAAATTCAATACAATTCAATTACAGCTCAGTAAGAATTCATATTGCAAGAGCTTTATATCGATTTAATTACAAAAACAGGTGTCTGTTTTTGCATATTTTTTAAAATTATTATGATTAACTCTGATTCAGGGGCACAAAATTATACTGCATCATGTCAGTCAGCAGTTTCAAGTTCATTGCCTGATTTAAAAATAAATTGTTGAGTAATTCCTATTGTATTGCCTGGAAACAAAATTTGGGATGGTCGGGGTTCCGAGGTGATGCCATTTATGAGCATATGTGGATGAAACACAACCCAAGCGACTCTAGTAGCAAAGTATGCCCAAACCAAATGTGAAAAGAATTGGTTCAGAAAGAATTGTCACCATCTATGGGAACATGTGAACGAAAAAACTGAAAGTGACTCTGGTGGCAAGGTATGAACATACCAAATTTGAGAAGAATCCATTAAGTCATTCCAAGTTTAATGCCTGAACAAAATTTGGGATGGACGAGACCCCCAAATGGTGACAACTATGAGCATATGTGAACGAAACACAATCCACAGGGACTCTAGTGGCAAAGTACACACATACCAAATTTGAAAAGAATCAGCTGAGCTGTTCTGATTGTACAGGAACAAATTTCAAGTGGTTCAACAGGTGGTGCCACCTACATGACCATGCGGATAAAACACACTTCAAAGCGATGTCTTGTGGCAAGTTACTTGCAAACTAAATTTGAGAAGAATCCGTTGAGTCATTCTGATTCATGATACATGTAGCTGTAACGATGAAGCTTCTATCATGGCAATGTCCTCATATGGATATTTTCTGTTATGTTGCTAGAGAAACCAACTTTGAAGTCTCTAGCAACAATGGTTTGGATTCTAGAGTGCTACTGTCATAAATGGACAGACAAAACATTCAGCCAGCCAGCAGGACGGACAGTATGACGAACGGACAGCGTGATGACATGATCCCACCTGGTCAGGGTTTCATAGAAGTCCAAATTTTTGCCACCGGATACTGAAAATTCAATATTTTTTTCACCTGAATTGAGTATTTTTACGTTTTTGTCGCCGGCCGACAGACTTCTATTTAGTTTATTTCTAATTTTGCAACCGCCATGAGTAATGTATATAACAAATTTTCATACGACCATCAATGGAGCCTGTCAATACCGCTATGTATTTGAATTGTGAAAATAAAGCAACAAACAGATAATTTAACATCTTGAGTTTTATGTTCTTAATTTACCAAGGTCTAAGATACCATCTATTTTCAGCACATTATGTCACATTGTGGATGTCAACAATACAAGATTACACAAGGCAATTCAAATTAATTTTTAAAATTACAAACTTAGTAATTTTGAATGAAATCGAATCACGATGTATCAGTTCCGGCTTGCAAATGATGTCCAATTTAAGTATGCAAGTTTTGAAACGTTTCAGCTACGCTAATTAAAAACCACTTGGATCTGGACCAGACTTCCCTTTCAAAATCTGACATTATAATTTTTGCGTGGGAATTTCAACTTTTTCAAAAGATTTGATGTGAAATTTGGAAAATATTCAGACTAAAATTAAAAGTCCAGTACAACTCCAGGGTTAGATTCAAAAGAGAAATTAAAAAAAGAGAGATGAAAAGACAATGCCAAAAAAATTACACGATTGAAGACAAGCAATTGTCATAACTGCAGCTAGTCCTTGGCGACCATAAACTCATAAAAATGAAATGAATTAGAGAATTCTGCTTGAAAAGGCGCACAATTTTGTAAACTATTGCGCGAAGGCAGCTGGCTCACTTTCGATAGGATCACGCGGACTCTAGACAGATACATAAGTTTAATTTACCATGTTTGGTTATTGAAGGCTGCAAATAAGTGCCAAACAGTTTGACTTGACCACCCTTATTGAAAGAATGGATTTGCCCATAACGTGTCGTTTGACCTAAATCATGTAAATGCAGTACGCCAGACTTTTATTGATGGGGCAAGCATTTGAAATGTTTCTGTGCTGCCCTAATGTGGGACACTTGTTTCAGGATAATAGACAGATCAGTTAAATTCAATGCCAGAAAATGGATGCCTATAGTCTAGTAATTTTAAAAATCAACTTCAGTTGTTTTGGTTTGTTTGCACCATGGAGGTAAAAATCTGATCCGATTTTACCTCCATGTTTGCACCATCTCATTAAATTTAAAAAAAGTTTTGACAGTATAAAAAATTTTCAAGTCTTCTTTATGTATCTTTAAATCACAGAGTGATCTAGTCAGGTTTATATTGTGGCTAAATCAGTTCGCTGTCTTTGAATTATCCATTTAAACTTTATTAACTACGGTGCAATCAAACTTTGGTTTCAGTTTCAACATCGTACAATGCGTACATGCGAACGACATGCCAGTTTTTCTACAACAACAACACGACAAGATCGTTCAACTTTGAGAGAAAACAAATGCCCTATGCGAAGATTACATCGTCTGCTTTATCATAAATACTATTCAGCGATGGTCAGATATTTACCAGTCCATTCCAAGGAGAGTTAGACGTCTTTGGCGGCTTATTCATTCCCACGTGTCAAACTTTCCCAGCTATTTTTTTTTCCGCCACACATCGCAATTCGGAAACCTCCACATACATTTAGTATGAATACAGGCTTTAGGGTTACCGACGGCATGACCCCGATAACAGTTCGGGAAACGGACATGAATAATTAGCGGTCGGCAAAACGAAGTTTAACTGAGCGGTACCGAATCACACGGAAATGACCGAAGATGCCGACCTATTTTTTCTGGTATTCCCCATTTCCCGATTGTTTGTCCGCAATATCTTTCGATTATAAATTAAGAAATTACGAAGTATTGGCCTTTGGAGACTTCAGTTTTTTCCCAAAATTTCAGTTTTTCCCTTCTAAAACACTCAGACTTCAGTTTTTTGGTGGCAAAATTGAGTTTTTACGGGAGTTTTGACACCGAATACCGGTGTCAAAACACGACGTGTATGAAACCCTGCTGGTATGCATGTGCTGGAATAATGGTGTATTTACCTTTTTGTGGAGTCTGAGAGAATATCCAGGAGATTCTTCATCTTACTTAGTTGGTCCTTCTTACGATCTGTAAACAATATATAAGTTAGTATATTCAAGTAAAGGTCCTTCTTACGATCTGTAAACGATCAGTAAAGGTCCTTCTTATGATCAGACATGTCAAAGCTATGTTTTCATACTTATTGATATCCGTGATAACTGCAACTGACAATACCCTAGGTCTCAGTGATTACTGCCACAAACAATACCCTAGATCTCAGTGATAGCTGCCACTGACAATACCCTAGGTCTCAGTGATAACTGTCACTGACAATACCCTAGATCTCAGTGATAACAGCCACTGACAATACCCTAGGTCTCAGTGATAACTGTCACTGACAATACCCTAGATCTCAGTGATAACTACCACTGACAATACCCTAGATCTCAGTGATTACTGTCACTGACAATACCCTAGATCTCAGTGATTACTGCCACTGACAATACCCTAGGTCTCAGTGATTACTGTCACTGACAATATCCTGGATCTAAGTGATAACTGCCACTGACAATACCCTAGATCTCAGTGATTACTGCCACTGACAATACCCTAGATCTCAGTGATAACTGCCACTGACAAAACCCTAGATCTCAGTGATAACAATCACTGACAATACCCTAGATCTCAGTGATTACTGCCACTGACAATACTCTAGATCTCAGTGATTACTGCCACTGACAATACTCTAGATCTCAGTGATAGCTGCCACTGACAATACCCTAGATCTCAGTGATAGCTGCCACTGACAAAACCCTAGATCTCAGTGATAACAATCACTGACAATACCCTAGATCTCAGTGATTACTGCCACTGACAAAACCCTAGATCTCAGTGATAACAATCACTGACAATACCCTAGATCTCAGTGATAACAATCACTGACAATACTCTAGATCTCAGTGATAACAATAACTATATAATAATATGCTTTCATACTGATTGATATCAGTGATAACTGCAACTGACAATACCCTAGGTCTCAGTGATTACTGCCACAAACAATACCCTAGATCTCAGTGATTACTGCCACTGACAATACCCTAGGTCTCAGTGATAACTGTCACTGACAATACCCTAGATCTCAGTGATAACAGCCACTGACAATATCCTAGGTCTCAGTGATAACAGTCACTGACAATACCCTAGATCTCAGTGAAAACTACCACTGACAATACCCTAGATCTCAGTGATTACTGTCACTGACAATACCCTAGATCTCAGTGATTACTGCCACTGACAATACCCTAGATCTCAGTGATTACTGTCACTGACAATATCCTGGATCTCAGTGATAACTGCCACTGACAATACCCTAGATCTCAGTGATTACTGCCACTGACAATACCCTAGGTCTCAGTGATTACTGTCACTGACAATACCCTAGATCTCAGTGATTACTGCCACTGACAATACCCTAGATCTCAGTGATTACTGCCACTGACAATACTCTAGATCTCAGTGATAGCTGCCACTGACAATACCCTAGATCTCAGTGATAGCTGCCACTGACAAAACCCTAGATCTCAGTGATAACAATCACTGACAATACCCTAGATCTCAGTGATTACTGCTACTGACAAAACCCTAGATCTCAGTGATAACAATCACTGACAATACCCTAGACCTCAGTGATAACAATCACTGACAATACTCTAGATCTCAGTGATAGCTGCCACTGACAAAACCCTAGATCTCAGTGATAACAATCACTGACAATACCCTAGATCTCAGTGATAACAATAACTGACAATACCCTAGATCTCAGTGATAACAATAACAGACAATACCCCAGATCTCCGCGATAACTGCGACTGACAATACTCTAGATCTCAGTGATAACTATCACTGACAATACCCTAGATCTCACTGATAACAATCACTGAAAATACCCTAGATCTCAGTGATTACTGCCACTGACAATACTCTAGATCTCAGTGATAACAATCACTGACAATACTCTAGATCTCAGTGATAACTATCACTGACAATACCCTAGATCTCAGTGATAACAATCACTGACAATACCCTAGATCTCAGTGATTACTGCCACTGACAAAACCCTAGATCTCAGTGATAACAATCACTGACAATACCCTAGATCTCAGTGATAACAATCACTGACAATACTCTAGATCTCAGTGATAACAATAACTATATAATAATATGCTTTCATACTGATTGATATCAGTGATAACTGCAACTGACAATACCCTAGGTCTCAGTGATAACTGTCACTGACAATACCCTAGATCTCAGTGATAACAGCCACTGACAATATCCTAGGTCTCAGTGATAACTGTCACTGACAATACCCTAGATCTCAGTGATAACTACCACTGACAATACCCTAGATCTCAGTGATTACTGTCACTGACAATACCCTAGATCTCAGTGATTACTGCCACTGACAATACCCTAGATCTCAGTGATTACTGTCACTGACAATATCCTGGATCTCAGTGATAACTGCCACTGACAATACCCTAGATCTCAGTGATTACTGCCACTGACAATACCCTAGGTCTCAGTGATTACTGTCACTGACAATACCCTAGATCTCAGTGATTACTGCCACTGACAATACCCTAGATCTCAGTGATAACTGCCACTGACATAACCCTAGATCTCAGTGATAACAATCACTGACAATACCCTAGATCTCAGTGATTACTGCCACTGACAATACTCTAGATCTCAGTGATAGCTGCCACTGACAATACCCTAGATCTCAGTGATAGCTGCCACTGACAAAACCCTAGATCTCAGTGATAACAATCACTGACAATACCCTAGATCTCAGTGATTACTGCCACTGACAAAACCCTAGATCTCAGTGATAACAATCACTGACAATACCCTAGATCTCAGTGATAACAATCACTGACAATACTCTAGATCTCAGTGATAGCTGCCACTGACAAAACCCTAGATCTCAGTGATAACAATCACTGACAATACCCTAGATCTCAGTGATAACAATAACTGACAATACCCTAGATCTCAGTGATAACAATAACAGACAATACCCTAGATCTCCGCGATAACTGCGACTGACAATACTCTAGATCTCAGTGATAACTATCACTGACAATACCCTAGATCTCAGTGATAACAATCACTGACAATACCCTAGATCTCAGTGATAACAATCACTGACAATACTCTAGATCTCAGTGATAACAATAACTATATAATAATATGCTTTCATACTGATTGATATCAGTGATAACTGCAACTGACAATACCCTAGGTCTCAGTGATTACTGCCACAAACAATACCCTAGATCTCAGTGATTACTGCCACTGACAATACCCTAGGTCTCAGTGATAACTGTCACTGACCTAGATCTCAGTGATAACAGCCACTGACAATATCCTAGGTCTCAGTGATAACTGTCACTGACAATACCCTAGATCTCAGTGATAACTACCACTGACAATACCCTAGATCTCAGTGATTACTGACAATACCCTAGATCTCAGTGATTACTGCCACTGACAATACCCTAGGTCTCAGTGATTACTGTCACTGACAATACCCTAGATCTCAGTGATTACTGCCACTGACAATACCCTAGATCTCAGTGATAACTGCCACTGACAAAACCCTAGATCTCAGTGATAACAATCACTGACAATACCCTAGATCTCAGTGATTACTGCCACTGACAATACCCTAGATCTCAGTGATAACAATCACTGACAATACCCTAGATCTCAGTGATAGCTGCCACTGACAAAACCCTAGATCTCAGTGATAACAATCACTGACAATACCCTAGATCTCAGTGATAACAATAACTGACAATACCCTAGATCTCAGTGATAACAATAACAGACAATACCCTAGATCTCCGCGATAACTGCGACTGACAATACTCTAGATCTCAGTGATAACTATCACTGACAATACCCTAGATCTCAGTGATAACAATCACTGACAATACCCTAGATCTCAGTGATAACAATCACTGACAATACTCTAGATCTCAGTGATAACAATAACTATATAATAATATGCTTTCATACTGATTGATATCAGTGATAACTGCAACTGACAATACCCTAGGTCTCAGTGATTACTGCCACAAACAATACCCTAGATCTCAGTGATTACTGCCACTGACAATACCCTAGGTCTCAGTGATAACTGTCACTGACAATACCCTAGATCTCAGTGATAACAGCCACTGACAATATCCTAGGTCTCAGTGATAACTGTCACTGACAATACCCTAGATCTCAGTGATAACTACCACTGACAATACCCTAGATCTCAGTGATTACTGACAATACCCTAGATCTCAGTGATTACTGCCACTGACAATACCCTAGGTCTCAGTGATTACTGTCACTGACAATACCCTAGATCTCAGTGATTACTGCCACTGACAATACCCTAGATCTCAGTGATAACTGCCACTGACAAAACCCTAGATCTCAGTGATAACAATCACTGACAATACCCTAGATCTCAGTGATTACTGCCACTGACAATACTCTAGATCTCAGTGATTACTGCCACTGACAATACTCTAGATCTCAGTGATAGCTGCCACTGACAATACCCTAGATCTCAGTGATAGCTGCCACTGACAAAACCCTAGATCTCAGTGATAACAATCACTGACAATACCCTAGATCTCAGTGATTACTGCCACTGACAAAACCCTAGATCTCAGTGATAACAATCACTGACAATACCCTAGATCTCAGTGATAACAATCACTGACAATACTCTAGATCTCAGTGATAGCTGCCACTGACAAAACCCTAGATCTCAGTGATAACAATCACTGACAATACCCTAGATCTCAGTGATAACAATAACTGACAATACCCTAGATCTCAGTGATAACAATAACAGACAATACCCTAGATCTCCGCGATAACTGCGACTGACAATACTCTAGATCTCAGTGATAACTATCACTGACAATACCCTAGATCTCAGTGATAACAATCACTGAAAATACCCTAGATCTCAGTGATTACTGCCACTGACAATACTCTAGCTTTCAGTGATAACAATCACTGACAATATCCTAGATCTGATTTATAGCTGCCACTGACAATACCCTAAATCTCAGTGACCGCTTTCACTGGCAATACGCAGTGATAACTGCCACTGACAATACCCTAGATCTCAGTGATAACTGCCACTGACAATACCCTAGATCTCAGTGATAACAATCACTGACAATATCCTAGATCTGATTTATAGCTGCCACTGACACTAACCTAGATCTCAGTGACCGCTTTCACTGGCAATACGCGATCTCAGTGATAACTGCCACTGACAATACCCTAGATCTCAGTGATAACTGCCACTGACAAAACCCTAGATCTCAGTGATAACAATCACTGACAATACCTTAGATCTCAGTGATAACAATCACTGACAATACTCTAGATCTCAGTGATAACAATCACTGACAATACCCTAGATCTCAGTGACAACTATCACTGACAATACCCTAGATCTCAGTGATAGCTGCCACTGACAATACTCTAGATCTCAGTGATAGCTGCCACTGACAAAACCCTAAATCTCAGTGATAACAATCACTGACAATACCCTAGATCTCCGTGATAACTGCCACTGACAAAACCCTAGATCTCAGT
The DNA here is from genome assembly GCA_036873755.1 of Hanleya hanleyi. Lineage (NCBI taxonomy): Eukaryota > Metazoa > Mollusca > Polyplacophora > Lepidopleurida > Hanleyidae > Hanleya > Hanleya hanleyi. Next base: position 22,271 of record JAVTVY010015316.1, read on the forward strand.
GATAACAATCACTGACAATACCCTAGATCTCAGTGATAACAATCGCTGACAATACTCTAGATCTCAGTGATAGCTGCCACTGACAAAACCCTAGATCTCAGTGATAACAACCACTGACAATACCCTAGATCTCAGTGATTACCACTGACAATACTCTAGATCTCAGTGATAACAATCACTGACAATACCCTAGATCTCAGTGATAACAATCACTGACAATATCCTAGATCTGATTTATAGCTGCCACTGACAATACCCTAGATCTCAGTGACAACTTTCACTGGCAATACCCGATCTCAGTGATAACTGTCACTGACAATAACCTAGATCTCAGTGATTACTATCAGTGACAATACCCTAGATATCAACGATATCTGCCACTGATAATACCGTAATCTCAGTGACAACTGCCGCTGACAATACCCGGTCTCAGTGATAACTGGCACCAACAATACCCTAGATCTCAGTGATAACTGCCACTGACAATACCCTAGATCTCAGTGATATCTACCACTGACAATACCCTAGATCTCAGTGATAACTGCCACTGACAATACCCTAGATCTCAGTGATAACTGCCACCAACAATACCCTAGATCTCAGTGATAACTGCCACTGATAATACCCTAGATCTCAGGGATAACTACCACTGACAATACCCTAGATCTCGGTGATAACTGCCACTGACAATACCCTAGATCTCAGTGATAACTACCACTGACAATACCCTAGATCTCAGTGATAACTGCCACTGACAATACCCTAGATCTCAGTGATAACTACCACTGACAATACTCCAGATCTAGTGATAACTACCACTGACAATACCCTGGATCTCAGTGATAACTTGGTCTGCCACTGACAATACCCTAGATCTAGGTGATAACTTGGTCTGCCACTGACAATACCCTAGTTCTCAGTGATAACTTGGTCTGTCACTGACAATACCCTAGGTCTCAGTGATAACTTCCACTGACAATACCCTAGATATCAGGAATAACTGTCACTGACAATACCCTAGATACCAGGAATAACTGTCATTGACAATACCCAAGATCTCAATGATAACTTCCACAATAATACCCTAGGTCTCAGTGATAACTGCCACTGACAATACCCTAGATCTCAGTGATAACTTGGTCTGCCGCTGACAATACCCCAGATGCATATAAAGAATATGTAACTTACTGCCTTCATCCTTATCAATCCTGTTCACCATCCGACGTAGGGGCTCAATGTACTTGGACAGCTGTTTGAGCTTGTCCAGGTAAGCCTGGTCTTCCTGGGGGTTCCTGGAGGCAGGACTGGGTACAGTACCAACAGATCCTGGATTACCTGTACAGTAATGTTACAATTATCAGTAATATAGTATGGACAGTTATTTTGTCCAGATAAGGTTGATCTTCCTGGGGGTTCCTGGAGGCAGGACTGGGTACAGTACCCACCGATCCTGGATTACCTGTACAGTAATGTTACAGTTATCAGTAATATAGTATGGACAGTTATTATTTTGTCCAGATAAGGTTGGTCTTCCTGGGGGTTCCTGGAGGCAGGACTGGGTACAGTACCCACCGATCCTGGATTACCTGTACAGTAATGTTACAGTTATCAGTAATATAGTATGGACAGTTATTATTTTGTCCAGGTAAGGTTGATCTTCCTGGGGGGTTCCTGGAGGCAGGACTGGGTACAGTACCCACCGATCCTGGATTACTAGTGTACAGTAATGTTACAGTTATCAGTAATATAGTATAGACAGTTGTTATTTTGTCCAGGTAAGGTTGATCTTCCTGGAGGCAGGACTGGGTACAGTACCAACAGATCCTGGATTACCTGTATAGTATTAAATGTTAAAGTTATCAGTAATATAGCATAGACAGTTGTTATTTTGTTCCGGTAAGCCTGAATTCCTGGGAATTCCTCGAGATGGGGACTGGATACAGTTCCCAAATATCCTGGATTACCATAACACTAATGTTAGATGCATTCATCAGCAACGTAGTCCTGATTTATTTCTCTAAATAGTCCTGTCTAATTCCCATTTTGGGTATGAACATGATATATACATGTAACAGGACAAACTGTGAAGGACAAATCTGTGGGACACACATGGACATACCAGGAGTGTTGAGTGATGTGCCAGGAGAGGGCGCTCCAAACGACATATTCTTGGACGCTGGTGACTGAACAATACTAGGCTGCGGTGATGGACTGGTTAACACACTGGCTGGAGAATGATGAGAGACCCTGAAACAACAACAACAACCCTTCAACGCTTCAACAAGAAATCACCAACCGGCATATTTAGCATCTACAGGCACCTTTAATAATAACATGACAGCACACCTGGTTGTTGAGGTTGAATATTCACTACAGGATAGCAGATCGATGACTATCATTATCATCTGAATTTGGCATGTTAGGGGTGTGAACCATGCAAATAATTCAACCCATACACCCACTTCCCACCCTCTGCATAATGTGGTTAGAGCTGAAATGATCAGTGGAATACATTTGCAGTTTGTCAAAAATATGAAATATTTCAGATGGTCCATGCAACAACGTGACATGCTACTTTTTGTTGACTCCAAACATTTAATTCTCCCTTAAAGTAATCAAAGTAAACTATTAAATTTGTAATGTAATAAACAACTGTAGATAAAATAACATTTGCTCGGATGGATACTAAAAGCCAAATAGATGTCAGTGTTAGTGACATACATGAACATTCATGACAGACAACTTTAGTAGATCTATCTGGACTATGGGCCTAGCTTAGCATGCGCATGGTCTAGATTATCTGGATTACGGGCCTAGCTTAGCATGCGCATGGTCTAGATTATCTGGACTACAGGCCTAGCTTAGCATGCGCATGGTCTAGATTATCTGGACTACAGGCCTAGTTTAGCATGCGCATGGTCTAGATTATCTGAACTACGGGCCTAGCTTAGCATGCGCATGGTCTAGATTATCTGGACTACGGGCCTAGCTTAGCATGCGCATGGTCTAGATTATCTGGACTACGGGCCTAGCTTAGCATGCGCATGGTCTAGATTATCTGGACTACAGGCCTAGCTTAGCCTGCACATGGTCTAGATTATCTGGAGTATGGGCCTAGCTTAGCATGCGCATAGTCTAGATTATCTGGAGTATGGGCCTAGCTTAGCATGCGCATGGTCTCGATTATCTGGACTATGGGCCTAGCTTAGCATACGCATGGTCTAGATTATCTGGACTACAGGCCTAGCTTAGCCTGCACATGGTCTAGATTATCTGGAGTATGGGCCTAGCTTAGCATGCGCATAGTCTAGATTATCTGGAGTATGGGCCTAGCTTAGCATGCGCATGGTCTCGATTATCTGGACTATGGGCCTAGCTTAGCATACGCATGGTCTAGATTATCTGGACTACGGGCCTAGCCCAGCATGCGCAAGGTCTAGATTTACATCAGCGCTACTTTCACTTCGGCAATTATCGGGAAATATTTCTTTGTCTGTTATGGTAAAGAAGTCAATTACTTTACATCTGAAGCCTTTGCACTGATTTCTGCAGCAGTTGTACAGTTTTGTTAAAACTGAGATTTAATCAATGATATGTTAGCCCGACTATCAATCTTCAACCTCTGTTGTTCTTGTCTGTCAGAATGAACCAGCAGCAAGCCAGCCATAGTATATGTCAATGTTTTACCAAATACTTGAATGCTACAATTGGCCATTCGTTTCAGCTGTGCATGTGGTGTATCATGTTTGATGAATTTAAGAATTATGAAAAGTATAATCTAATTTATGTTAATGACAACTGTTAATCTCTAAATATTCATGATACAATTACATAACAGAAATTATTTTGATGAAGCAGAGAGGAAGGCTTACATAGACTGTTGGGCAGGGGAAGGAGTCATTTGTTGTTGTTGTCCCACAGAAGGAGGTGGTTGCCCAGGGCTCTGTAAAGATATGTAATAATATATTACATGTGGTAATGTGTAACAGGCATTCTGAGAACCCCAGTATCTCATCTTGCAGAATGAACTGCTGAAGCAGTATTGAAAGCATTCATGTAGAGCAGACTTTCCATGTACACGGTTACAGGTGTAATTTTGACAAAAATTAATATTTCATGTGACAAATAGCACATGCACATCCTCAAATCATATGAAACATGTACAGCAAGTGTCAAATCATCCAATGAAAGCTGAAAGCTTCAGCAAACATTCGATGTACAGGTGAGTGAGTGAGTGAGTGAATAGGGTTTAACGTCGCTTTCAACATTTTTTCAGCTATATCACGACGGGGAAGGGAAGGGAGGGGAGGGGGAGGGGCAGGGGTACCTACTTGTAACAGAGCAGATCTAATGCTGCCATTTTATAGTGCTGTCCCACTGAAATATCATGCCGTAGGCAGACATGACACCCCACTCAGTCACATTATACTGACACCGAGCGAACCAGTCCTTGTTCTATCCTCTTAATGCTGAGCGTAAGCGAGGGAGCAACAAGTTCCATTTTTCAAGTCTTAGGTATGACCCGGCCTGGGATCGAACCCAGTACCTACCGCTTACTAGGCCGACGCTCTAACCATTAGACCACCGCAGTGCGGTCCGATGTACAGGTGTACATGTATGTACATTATCATTGAAAATTACTAAGTGAAAACCCTCATAATTTAGATAAAACTTAATATTTCATCTCATAAATAGCACAGGCACATCCTCCAATCATATGAAACATGTGTACCATACTCATCCAATGAAACCTCACATATTCAGTTAACTTTCCATTACATTTTTGTCTAACAAAAAACACCTTATAATTGGCAAATTTACTAAGACCAAAACCTCATAATTTGGACAAACCGTAATATTTCATCTCATAATTAGCACAAATACATCCTCTAATCATAAGACACATGTGCACCAAGTTACATAATCATCCAGAGATTTCTGACAACTTCAGCAAACTTTCTATGTACACTTTTGTAAAACAAAAAAAGCGTTATCATTTTCCATAATTTGGACAAAAATTAATATTTCATTTCATAAAAAGTACAAGTACATCCTCTAAAGAAAAGACACATGTGTACCAAGTTACATAATCATCCAGAGATAACTTTCTATGTACACAGGTGAACATGTGCACTTTTGCCAAACAAATACGGGCCTATTCGTCATGTAAGGAAAACACAATAGGTGACTACATGTAGGGAACCTTGTTAAACCAGGAAAAGCTGTATTGCACACGGTGTTCCCGGTTTCAAGATCCTTACATGACTAACTTCTCCAAATACGAAGCTGCGCATCTGAAAACCCCTCGGCCCTGGGCGTCAGCCATTCATAATGTATTAAATTTGAACCGTACGACTTTGAAGATGTCAGGCAGTCAAGTTACAAATATACAGATTATTAAAAATTTGCAATTAGAAACGGCTCCTAAGGTTTCTGTCCAATCCGAGAAACCGGCAGTCATTACTTATCTCTTGATGTATCGATGGTGTATACCAAGTATCATACTGAACACTTGAAATTAAAATAAAAAATTAAAATTAAATTAAAATGGCTGCCAAGGTTTCCATCCAATCAGAGAAAACGGTTCTGTCGTTCATTTTTAGTCTCTTGATGTTCTGATGATGTATACAAAGTCTTACATCAAACACTTGAACAGTACCAAACGTATAGATTTTGCATAAATTAAAGATGGCAATCAAGTTTTCCACCTAATCAGAGAAACTGGTTGTCATTAATTGTAAGTTTCTTGATGTATCGATGATTTATAATTTCATATGAAGCACCAAAACGGTATTAGATACAGATCAATGATTTTGCATAATTAAAAATGGTTGCCAAGATTTTCGCCCAATCAGAGAAACCAGTTCTGTCCTTCAACCTAAGTCTCTTGATGCATTGGTGATGTATAGCAAGTTTTACATCGAGCACTTGGAACGGTATAGAGATCATTAATGATTTTCCATAAATTAAAGATGGCCACCCATCCTTTCTGCCACTCAGAGGAACTGATGTGGTTATTCATTGCAAGTCTCTTGATACATCGATGCTGCATACCAAGTTTCGTATAGAACACTCAAATGGTACCGGTACCATTATGAATGTACTATCACATTCACAATTTATGTGAAATCTTTAATGATGTATATCTCTGGTACCGGTACCATTTGAGTGTTCTATACAAAACTTGGTATGCAGCATCAATAATAATAATAACTTAACGATCACCTGCTGTTACTCGGTAAACAATATATATATAGATGTAGATATTACAATCTGAAGCCTGCTTTCGATGGTTTAAGGGACACTGTGATCAGAACCAGAAATATTGAGAGGTATATCTATACAAAAAATAAGAATCTCTCTATCTTCGCTCAGAAGTGGGGTCCCCTGGCGTAACCACTAAGCAGTATTAACCTTTTGGTATCTTATGAATAATTGACTTAATATATCTTTTCCTTTTATTTCTATCAGTTCGGTGGAGATAGCATACGGTGAAATGTTGTTCTTCCAAAATTGTTTTTTTTGTAATTGTGGATGCAGCGGCACGTGTGTGTGTGTTTCTGTGTGTGTGTGTTGTCCTGTTCGTGTCAGCATGAAAAATGTTTTAGTTAAACTTGTCTATGTATATATAAAAAAAAAAATAAAAAAAAAATAAAAAAAAAATAAAAAAAAATAAAATAAAAAAATAAAAAAAAACCCAATAATAATAATAATAATTATTATTATTATATTATTATTATTATTATTATCGATGCTGCATACCAATTTTCGTATAGAACACTCAAATGGTACCGGTACCAGAGATATACATCATTAAAGATTTCACATAAATTAAAGATGGCCACCAAAGTTTTCACCAATCAGGGGAACTGGTTTGGTCATTCCTTTAAAGTTTCTTGATGTATCGATGATTGTTTGGTTTCGCAATTAATTAAAGATGGCTGCCAAAGTTTTCAACCAATCGGGTTCAGATTCAATAGGGGTCTGGGTCATGAGCATATGGATGTGCACAGCAAGTTTGGTGTGCCTAGGGTGCCTAAGTCATTCTAAAGATATCTTCATAATGAGAAAGCTTGATGGATTCGCATAAATTAAAGATGGCCACCAAAGTTTCCACCCGATCGGGTTCTCGTTCACGAGCAGACAGATGTACAGGAAGACGACAATATCCAATTGTTTTCCATCATCATTAGATTTTAACATTGGAGCACCCCTAGGGAAGCACCATAACTGACTCCCCTAGTGGAATACCCACCTCTCAAATTTTTTCTTAATTTCTCTTGATTTTTGCTTCTTGAAATTGGGGCATACTAGGAATGGGCATAAGGCATTCCAAACAGAGTGGCATGGTGCGCCGTTTTGGAACTCCTAAGAACTCCATGCCATACATTTTGGAACTCAGCAGACAAAGGATGGCTTATGCCATACCATGAAGTGGCATGAGGGGAATGGCCTATGCCATTCCAATTGGAACTCTAATCATTCCAGATCATAGCATCAAACCGTGCATGGTGTATTCCATTTGAATAACCGGCATATGCCATCCCTACCAGGGAACTCAGTTCCTAATTTCAAGAAGCTCCCTAATATGCAAGGGAACTATCTTACAGCTAGGTATAGTTACCTGTCCATAGTTGACTTGTTGAGGTGTGGGGTAACCTGGCTGAACCATCTGTCTCTGTACTGGACCCATACCTGCCTGGAACTGGAGCTGCTGATAGAGTAAATAATACAGGTGGTCAGGGAACAGTCAGACCGGATCAGGGAACAGTCAGAGCTGATCAGGGAACAGTCAGCGCTGATCGGGGAACAGTCAGCGCTTCAGGGAACAGTCAGAGCTGATCAGGGAACAGTCAGAGCTGATCAGGGAACAGTCAGAGCTGATCAGGGAACAGTTAAAGCTGATCAGGGAACAGTCAGAGCTGACCAGGGAACAGTCAGAGCTGATCAAGAAACAGTCAGAGCTGATCGGGAACAGTTCGAGCTGATCGAGCTATGAAAGCTACATTATACCAAGGTTCGGACAAGTGTAATAATATTTTGAAACCCGGAGGCCAAAGAGTTCAGTCATTCAACAATGTTCAACATAACATCAAACCCCTGAATAAGCAAGTTACTATGATGGTACTGTACAAAGATACATTTGTAGAGGAGACTAACAGCTTTGAACTGAGGATAGCTATTCCAGCAGACATAATAGGGATGTGACAATTGATAACAATGGTCAACGGTATGTGATACAAGCAGAGCAACTTGACCTGAAGACCCTCACAAGCCACATTATGCCAATGATACAGTCTCTAGCTAACTTTGTTATTGAGATATACGGTTCACAGCACATGGAAAACACTGAGGGTAAGACAAACAAACCAACAAACAGCATTTCTATAGTACCCTCCCACTACTATGTGGTTGGGTGGGGGGGATATAAAGAGTATATATGGAGGTATAACTCACAGTAGAGCCTGGTCCCATGGCCTGCATAGCCTGTGTCTGGATGGGAGACATATGGACTGGAGGTTGTTGTGGAGATGTTACAATGAACGCGTCTTGACGCTGCAGGATATAAATATGAAAAATATCTAGAGTATATCACAGTGAACAGTTGAAACGATACAGCAGCTCATTCAAAACAACCATCTACTGTAGTAGGAGAGTGAGTGACCGGTTCTCAATAGTTCTGTCATGTACAGCTTTATCCCCAATGGAGACAGTGATTGTTCCAGTAATCTCAGAAATATTGACAGAAAATCTATGGAGTAAATTTCAACAGATATTAAGGTGCAGGTGCCTGCCTCAATACTGTGTCTGGTGATCCTTAATTGTTGTCGTCGTCATTGTTATCATGGTTATCCTTAGATCCACCAAAATCACTCCGAAGATAATATTTTTACTTGAAAAAAATAATGACAAATGATTTAACCTAATTTTGGAAGTAGAACAAAACAATGAGCAACATTTCTCATTTGCAGAAAGTATATTCGTATGGTCTCCACTAGAGCATGGCCTAGATCGGCATGAAACATTGATATCGGCACAGAAAATTTTGTCGGGCTAAGGATTCAAACTCTAATACCTCCAGTATTTATGTATTTAGTATTTATGTGAAGAAAAATCTACTTTCTGCCCAACACGAGCGAAACTAAACAAATAAATCCATGAAATGTTTGTCTATGAAGAGAAACTCCACCCATGATCCAATCTTGAAAACATGGTGAGTTGAGCAAGAAAAGATCATTTCTATATGAATCAAACTGAACTATGTTAGGAATTGACACTGGAGAGGAAGACATCTTCAGATTTGAAAATCACCCGTTGACCGATTATGGTTTTTCAACACAATTTCATTTTTGTGCGATCATTTATAAATAAAACGTTTTCATGAAGTCATGGAGTGTTCCTACCCCAACGGTTTTCTATGCTTTGTGACATCATTAACTCCCTGGTTACATTTCTAGTTATAAAGGTGAATTAGCATGGGATGGTCAATTGCATGGGAAATAACTTCATTGAGGCATGGACAACCTGATGGTATACCAGTGTTAAATTACAAGATAGGGGAATGCAATCATACACCTATTCCTGTTTCTGTAACCCTTGACAACTATATAAGATAAACCTGACAACTTACGCCTATATAAGCTCGCATTCACTTGTATTCTAGTACAACTCACAGAAGAACATTGGAAGATGTGAAAGCACTTTTAGAGGAATACAGATTCGGTAATTACTCACCATGCTATATTCATGGGGTTTTTATATATATATATTTTTCACCAACAAAGGTAGTTTGTCTGTATTTTAATTATTTATTTTAATTTGACAGATACAGACCTGCAGGGTGGGGACCTGTGGTGGTTGCCCCGCCTGGTGCTGCTGCTGCTGTTGTTGTTGCTGCTGCTGCAGAGCTCGCTGTTGCAGAAGTTGTTGTTGCTGTTGCTGTTGTTGCTGTATCTGTCGTTGTTGCATCAGTTGTTGGTGCATTTGAATCTGTTGTTGGCTGGGAATATTCTGAGCTCCTATATAAGAAAAACCAGACAAAATATTCTCTCATCAGACATGTCAGACTGATCATCCAATCTAGGAGTAGCCTGAATATTCAATATAGTATGTTACCTTCCCAACACCTGAGTTGTTCTAGCATGCAGATTGTCTAACCATATTTGTAATACTTTCTTAGCACACTTCCATATCTTCTCACATATATAGCCTATAAAAAAGTTTTCATGCCTGGCAAAAAGGTGTCAACCTAGCGACAATTACCGACATGAAATGACAATATAAAAAGTTAACTTGACTGAGTTATTATATATAATGGTATACCCATACAACTGTACAATCATGGCAAACATATTTATCTCACATGATGGTATACCCATACAACTGTACAATCATGGCAAACATATTTATCTCACATGCTATATATTCAATATTTCTTGTCTTGGAAATTTAAAACTTCCATTACTGCACCTACAATGGATTTCATTATCCAAGTGAGAAAATAGATACAAAAGCTCTTCTATTGTAAATTACTTAAGTTTTATGTTAATATGTAAAGCAGTAGATTGTATTTTGGAACGGGATATGCATTTTACACAGGTACATGTACATTATTCCCATGTTTACCTCAGTACAATATGGCTGATAAAGATTAATTACCTCATAGATTGTATTGGTATAATACAGGTAGAAACTTAGTAATTAAAAAAAATGTTCACAGCTGTTTTTATAACTGTTCCATATATAATCTCTCATTGCAGTGATCTACATGTAGTCCCCATGCAAACATACAATGGCCATCCCTCTGTAACTAGTGAATTTGTATGAACCCTCACCCATTCATGCACACCTCTCCCTAATATCACCAATACGGATGCAATCCTCTATTACACCACGGACAGAGCTGCACATGTGACCCAGGCTGATTATAGACACAGAATGACAGACAAACATACAGTCCACATGGTGTTAACATGTAGCCTTAATTTACACCTGTAATCAGTTAACTACCAAGTGCACCTGTGACAGGCGTTGGGCAATATAGATGCGAAAGCTCGTTCATAGGAGAAAGCTCTTGTGTTTAAGTGTACAAGTGGTTGATGTGCCATATGTTTTCAGAATAAAATGAAATGGATAGTTTTTATATCGTCCCAGTGTAAGGAGCTGATATCGGCATACAGGATACCGGTACACAGCGTTAGGAGTCTGATATCGGCACACAGCGTAACGAGTCTGTATGATATCAGCAGACAGTGCCATGTGATTACGGTATCTCAGTGATTACAACACGGTTGTTTTCAGAAATCAGCTGGCCATAAATACTCATCACTAACAGTTTTCATTAACCTTCAACTACAGAAAACAGTTTATTTAACTAACCACCGATTTCCTGGTCGATCAGTCCTGCTGAACTGCAAAAGTTAGATCCTATGAAGGAGGATTGAGAATGAAACCATGAAGGCTAATTCCCCCAAATAATTAAAGCATCTACAGTAAATGAACATGTAATTGTCACCATTACTAACAACCAGCTATTCTCCTACTCACCTGCCACTGTTACAAACACCTGTCAGGTACATGTAATTACAGACCCATCTCACAGAGACATTAATGAGGATAGCACGAGAGATGAAGGGCTAAATATTAGATTTCACATACAAAGTAGAGAACAATTAAAAGCTGATGTTTAACGAACTATTGCTATGGTAACTGCTACAGGAAATGTCTATGAATTCATGTACATATAGATATTATGTAAGAAACCTTGTAACAATGAACATATTTTCAGTCCTGGTGCCTCAGCGGTCACTGTAGAAATGACAAATATCCAAATTCAATTGTATACTCAATTATTAAAATTGCTAGAAACCACATTTCTATTTGAGGTTTGAAGTTGCAGTGGAAATGCTTGAGACTTGCAACATGTGAATTTTTCTTGGCATTATGAAATCACATTATTAGCTTTAATAGTAAAAGAAAAAAGAAAAAATATCTCTTTAATATGAAAAGTAAGATTTCAACATGGGTTATCAGCATCACGGTCAGAGAGACTTTCATGTAACATGACTGCGGGTGGCCTGCTTAAAAACATGACAACTGTGTATCCAACATGCGGTGATTGAATGACTATACTCGGCTTGAATTGCCTCATATATTTAAAACAAAGAACATTTAAACTGGTAAATGTGTTATAATGGTCATTCCACTCAGTCTACTGAATGAACTGCTTCGGGTATGTGCAGGAATCCTTGATTCAACACTGTGTAACAAGGTTTAAAAGACTGTCCCAATAACAATTTTCAAAACCAAATGTTTTTTATTCGCAAACAATTCAATTTGGATTAAAATTATTTTATTGTGAAACAAGTAAGAAATAAACACAAACTTTCTTATTTTCTGAATAAACAGCTTATTTCAGAAAATAGACTCATTTGGTTGAGTTTATTTGTTGCAAATTAATCTGACAAAAACTGTATCTGAAATGATATGACTAGGGAACATTGTTAGCCAGAAAGAAATAGAGTGCCAAGCGCAGTGATGTGATAGCCAATAGGCTGGATTCCCTAGATGCTCGTGTTAGAGGCATCAAATAATGAGACAGAAAGCTTCTGTTTGTCTTTTAATCAACAAACATGAATTTCCCGTTATATATTAAAATCTGTGTGTTCATTCAACAGACCTAATAAACAAGTGGAGAGAAGACACAGGAGTGGTTGTTGTAAATGTGAGCAATTCATATTTTATGAACATATTTTTAAATTGCCAACCAGAATTTGTACTTATCGAGTGTAGATTTTATTGCTATGTGCTTGCCAACAGATATAATAATTTGACAATAGATTGTATAAAATAACAACCTCGTGTCCAGTTACATGTACCTTTGCTATGTGTATTTGGGTCGCAATCTAACATGTGCTATACATGTACCTGTAATCCCACTGGGCGGCAATGGGAGCATGATGAATTTTGAGTACAAACAACATGTACGAAAAGACTTTTACAATGGTGGCCCATGAAAGAGAGATTTCTGCTGACTCCTGTCACTGTTTGATGGCCCATGAAAGAGAGATTTCTGCTGACTCCTGTCACTGTTTGATGGCCCATGAAAGAGAGATTTCTGCTGACTCCTGTCACTGTTTGATGGCCCATGAAAGAGAGATTTCTGCTGACTCCTGTCACTGTTTGATGGCCCATGAAAGAGAGATTTCTGCTGACTCCTGTCACTGTTTGATGGCCAATGAAAGAGAGATTTCTGCTGACTCCTGTCACTGTTTGATGGCCCATGAAAGAGAGATTTCTGCTGACTCCTGTCACTGTTTGATGGCCCATGAAAGAGAGATTTCTGCTGACTCCTGTCACTGTTTGATGGTCCATGAAAGAGATTTCTGCCGACTCCTGTCACTGTTTGATGGCCCATGAAAGAGAGATTTCTGCAGACTCCTGTCACTGTTTGATGGCCCATGAAAGAGAGATTTCTGCCGACTCCTGTCACTGTTTGATGGCCCATGAAAGAGAGATTTCTGCCGACTCCTGTCACTGTTTGATGGCCCATGAAAGAGAGATTTCTGCCGACTCCTGTCACTGTTTGATGGCCCATGAAAGAGAGATTTCTGCTGACTCCTGTCACTGTTTGATGGCCCATGAAAGAGAGATTTCTGCCGACTCCTGTCACTGTTTGATGGCCCATGAAAGAGAGATTTCTGCCGACTCCTGTCACTGTTTGATGGCCCATGAAAGAGAGATTTCTGCTGACTCCTGTCACTGTTTGATGGCCCATGAAAGAGAGATTTCTGCCGACTCCTGTCACTGTTTGATGGCCCATGAAAGAGAGATTTCTGCCGACTCCTGTCACTGTTTGATGGCCCATGAAAGAGAGATTTCTGCTGACTCCTGTCACTGTTTGATGGCCCATGAAAGAGAGATTTCTGCTGACTCCTGTCACTGTTTGATGGCCCATGAAAGAGAGATTTCTGCTGACTCCTGTCACTGTTTGATGGCCCATGAAAGAGAGATTTCTGCCGACTCCTGTCACTGTTTGATGGCCCATGAAAGAGAGATTTCTGCCGACTCCTGTCACTGTTTGATGGCCCATGAAAGAGAGATTTCTGCCGACTCCTGTCACTGTTTGATGGCCCATGAAAGAGAGATTTCTGCTGACTCCTGTCACTGTTTGATGGCCCATGAAAGAGAGATTTCTGCTGACTCCTGTCACTGTTTGATGGCCCATGAAAGAGAGATTTCTGCTGACTCCTGTCACTGTTTGATGGCCCATGAAGAGAGATTTCTGCCGACTCCTGTCACTGTTTGATGGCCCATGAAAGAGAGATTGTCACTGCCCATGACTGCTGACTCCTGTCACTGTTTGATGGCCCATGAAAGAGAGATTTCTGCTGACTCCTGTCACTGTTTGATGGCCCATGAAAGAGAGATTTCTGCTGACTCCTGTCACTGTTTGATGGCCCATGAAAGAGAGATTTCTGCTGACTCCTGTCACTGTTTGATGGCCCATGAAAGAGAGATTTCTGCCGACTCCTGTCACTGTTTGATGGCCCATGAAAGAGAGATTTCTGCTGACTCCTGTCACTGTTTGATGGCCCATGAAAGAGAGATTTCTGCTGACTCCTGTCACTGTTTGATGGCCCATGAAAGAGAGATTTCTGCTGACTCCTGTCACTGTTTGATGGTCCATGAAAGAGAGATTTCTGCTGACTCCTGTCACTGTTTGATGGCCCATGAAAGAGAGATTTCTGCTGACTCCTGTCACTGTTTGATGGCCCATGAAAGAGAGATTTCTGCTGACTCCTGTCACTGTTTGATGGCCCATGAAAGAGAGATTTCTGCTGACTCCTGTCACTGTTTGATGGCCCATGAAAGAGAGATTTCTGCTGACTCCTGTCACTGTTTGATGGCCCATGAAAGAGAGATTTCTGCTGACTCCTGTCACTGTTTGATGGCCCATGAAAGAGAGATTTCTGCTGACTCCTGTCACTGTTTGATGGTCCATAAAAGAGAGATTTCTGCTGACTCCTGTCACTGTTTGATGGCCCATGAAAGAGAGATTTCTGCTGACTCCTGTCACTGTTTGATGGTCCATAAAAGAGAGATTTCTGCTGACTCCTGTCACTGTTTGATGGCCCATGAAAGAGAGATTTCTGCTGACTCCTGTCACTGTTTGATGGCCCATGAAAGAGAGATTTCTGCTGACTCCTGTCACTGTTTGATGGTCCATGAAAGAGAGATTTCTGCTGACTCCTGTCACTGTTTGATGGCCCATGAAAGAGAGATTTCTGCCGACTCCTGTCACTGTTTGATGGCCCATGAAAGAGAGATTTCTGCTGACTCCTGTCACTGTTTGATGGCCCATGAAAGAGAGATTTCTGCTGACTCCTGTCACTGTTTGATGGCCCATGAAAGAGAGATTTCTGCTGACTCCTGTCACTGTTTGATGGCCCATGAAAGAGAGATTTCTGCCGACTCCTGTCACTGTTTGATGGCCCATGAAAGAGAGATTTCTGCCGACTCCTGTCACTGTTTGATGGCCCATGAAAGAGAGATTTCTGCCGACTCCTGTCACTGTTTGATGGCCCATGAAAGAGAGATTTCTGCCGACTCCTGTCACTGTTTGATGGCCCATGAAAGAGAGATTTCTGCCGACTCCTGTCACTGTTTGATGGCCCATGAAAGAGAGATTTCTGCCGACTCCTGTCACTGTTTGATGGCCCATGAAGAGAGATTTCTGCTGACTCCTGTCACTGTTTGATGGCCCATGAAGAGATTTCTGCTGACTCCTGTCACTGTTGGCCCATGAAGAGATTTCTGCAGACTCTGTCACTGTTTGATGGCCCATGAAGAGATTTCTGCCGACTCCTGTCACTGTTTGATGGCCATGGCCCAAAAGAGAGATTTCTGCTGACTCCTGTCACTGTTTGATGGCCCATGAAAGAGAGATTTCTGCCCATGAAAGAGAGATTTCTGCTGACTCCTGTCACTGTTTGATGGCCCATGAAAGAGAGATTTCTGCTGACTCCTGTCACTGTTTGATGGCCCATGAAAGAGAGATTTCTGCTGACTCCTGTCACTGTTTGATGGCCCATGAAAGAGAGATTTCTGCCGACTCCTGTCACTGTTTGATGGCCCATGAAAGAGAGATTTCTGCCGACTCCTGTCACTGTTTGATGGCCCATGAAAGAGAGATTTCTGCTGACTCCTGTCACTGTTTGATGGCCCATGAAAGAGAGATTTCTGCTGACTCCTGTCACTGTTTGATGGCCCATGAAAGAGAGATTTCTGCTGACTCCTGTCACTGTTTGATGGCCCATGAAAGAGAGATTTCTGCCGACTCCTGTCACTGTTTGATGGCCCATGAAAGAGAGATTTCTGCCGACTCCTGTCACTGTTTGATGGCCCATGAAAGAGAGATTTCTGCCGACTCCTGTCACTGTTTAATGGCCCATGAAAGAGAGATTTCTGCTGACTCCTGTCACTGTTTGATGGCCCATGAAAGAGAGATTTCTGCTGACTCCTGTCACTGTTTGATGGCCCATGAAAGAGAGATTTCTGCTGACTCCTGTCACTGTGTGTTTGATGGCCCATGAAAGAGAGATTTCTGCTGACTCCTGTCACTGTTTGATGGCCCATGAAAGAGAGATTTCTGCCGACTCCTGTCACTGTTTGATGGCCCATGAAAGAGAGATTTCTGCCGACTCCTGTCACTGTTTGATGGCCCATGAAAGAGAGATTTCTGCCGACTCGTCACTGTTTGATGGCCATGAAAGAGAGATTTCTGCTGACTCCTGTCACTGTTTGATGGTCCATAAAAGAGAGATTTCTGCTGACTCCTGTCACTGTTTGATGGTCCATAAAAGAGAGATTTCTGCTGACTCCTGTCACTGTTTGATGGCCCATGAAAGAGAGATTTCTGCTGACTCCTGTCACTGTTTGATGGCCCATGAAAGAGAGATTTCTGCTGACTCCTGTCACTGTTTGATGGCCCATGAAAGAGAGATTTCTGCTGACTCCTGTCACTGTTTGATGGCCCATGAAAGAGAGATTTCTGCTGACTCCTGTCACTGTTTGATGGCCCATGAAAGAGAGATTTCTGCTGACTCCTGTCACTGTTTGATGGCCCATGAAAGAGAGATTTCTGCTGACTCCCATGAAAGAGAGATTTCTGCTGACTCCTGTCACTGTTTGATGGCCCATGAAAGAGAGATTTCTGCTGACTCCTGTCACTGTTTGATGGTCCATGAAAGAGAGATTTCTGCTGACTCCTGTCACTGTTTGATGGCCCATGAAAGAGAGATTTCTGCCGACTCCTGTCACTGTTTGATGGCCCATGAAAGAGAGATTTCTGCCGACTCCTGTCACTGTTTGATGGCCCATGAAAGAGAGATTTCTGCCGACTCCTGTCACTGTTTGATGGCCCATGAAAGAGAGATTTCTGCTGACTCCTGTCACTGTTTGATGGCCCATGAAAGAGAGATTTCTGCTGACTCCTGTCACTGTTTGATGGCCCATGAAAGAGAGATTTCTGCTGACTCCTGTCACTGTTTGATGGCCCATGAAAGAGAGATTTCTGCTGACTCCTGTCACTGTTTGATGGCCCATGAAAGAGAGATTTCTGCTGACTCCTGTCACTGTTTGATGGCCCATGAAAGAGAGATTTCTGCTGACTCCTGTCACTGTTTGATGGTCCATGAAAGAGATTTCTGCCGACTCCTGTCACTGTTTGATGGCCCATGAAAGAGAGATTTCTGCAGACTCCTGTCACTGTTTGATGGCCCATGAAAGAGAGATTTCTGCCGACTCCTGTCACTGTTTGATGGCCCATGAAAGAGAGATTTCTGCCGACTCCTGTCACTGTTTGATGGCCCATGAAAGAGAGATTTCTGCCGACTCCTGTCACTGTTTGATGGCCCATGAAAGAGAGATTTCTGCCGACTCCTGTCACTGTTTGATGGCCCATGAAAGAGAGATTTCTGCCGACTCCTGTCACTGTTTGATGGCCCATGAAAGAGAGATTTCTGCCGACTCCTGTCACTGTTTGATGGCCCATGAAAGAGAGATTTCTGCTGACTCCTGTCACTGTTTGATGGCCCATGAAAGAGAGATTTCTGCCGACTCCTGTCACTGTTTGATGGCCCATGAAAGAGAGATTTCTGCCGACTCCTGTCACTGTTTGATGGCCCATGAAAGAGAGATTTCTGCCGACTCCTGTCACTGTTTGATGGCCCATGAAAGAGAGATTTCTGCCGACTCCTGTCACTGTTTGATGGCCCATGAAAGAGAGATTTCTGCTGACTCCTGTCACTGTTTGATGGCCCATGAAAGAGAGATTTCTGCTGACTCCTGTCACTGTTTGATGGTCCATAAAAAGAGAGATTTCTGCTGACTCTGTCACTGTTTGATGGCCCATGAAAGAGTAGTACTCCTTACATCTCATCACTGCTTGATGGTCCATAAAAGAGAGATTTCTAAGGACTCCTGTCACTGTTTGATGGTCCATAAAAAGAGAGATTTCTGTTGACTCCTGTCACTGTTTGATGGTCCATAAAAGAGAGATTTCTGCCGACTCCTGTCACTGTTTGATGGCCCATGAAAGAGAGATTTCTGCCGACTCCTGTCACTGTTTGATGGCCCATGAAAGAGAGATTTCTGCTGACTCCTGTCACTGTTTGATGGCCCATGAAAGAGAGATTTCTGCCGACTCCGGTCACTGTTTGATGGTCCATGAAAGAGAGATTTCTGCTGACTCCTGTCACTGTTTGATGGTCCATAAAAGAGAGATTTCTGCTGACTCCTGTCACTGTTTGATGGTCCATAAAAGAGAGATTTCTGCTGACTCCTGTCACTGTTTGATGGCCCATGAAAGAGAGATTTCTGCTGACTCCTGTCACTGTTTGATGGTCCATAAAAGAGAGATTTCTGCTGACTCCTGTCACTGTTTGATGGCCCATGAAAGAGAGATTTCTGCTGACTCCTGTCACTGTTTGATGGTCCATAAAAGAGAGATTTCTGCTGACTCCTGTCACTGTTTGATGGCCCATAAAAGAGAGATTTCTGCTGACTCCTGTCACTGTTTGATGGTCCATGAAAGAGAGATTTCTGCTGACTCCTGTCACTGTTTTGAGTGTTAGGGATAAGTTCTATTAAAACCTTTGAACCTTTGTAACAGTATTTTCATGGATTTTTCAATCCTTAATTTCCTCATATATCAATAATTTTAGCCCACCATCAGCATGTGCCTTTGAGAATTTTCTATGCTGAAAAATGGGATTACCCATCAAAAAGACAGGACAGTGGCTCTCTAGCTAACAGCCTGATGGGAACTTGTAAACTTAACATAAAGATGTAAAACAATTTTAAACATGTCATCAAGTAGCATCCGGAGATGTCAGAATGTTATATATTCACTATATACCAGGGTCCATGTTTAATTACTTTCACCATGATAACATACTGAAGAGAACACGAATAGAGGACTGGTCAGCCACATGAATTGTTATCAAACCATGGTAACCTATTCATGTGATCATGGTCATATTAATTCTAATCAAACACTTTACAAGTACTATATTGTATGTGACCACATTAAGTTCTGCTGGGCTATTCTATAATAATAGATGCAAATCTGTATGATTCCATAAAATTCCTGGGATCATAGTGACACAATAAAACTCCCTATTAAAGGTACATGTAAGGTCTAATTTCTAATTTGGCATCTGTAAATGGATTATAACCCCCAAATATGCAGTGTCATGTGTGCAACTGATATCCAATGGCAGTGAGTAAATATTTTGAAAGCCATTCATAAATTTAGGTTAGTGAAAATTGTAGTACAACATGAAAGACTAGGGTCTTCGGAATATAAACTGTTTACTGAATGAAAATTGGTTAAGAAGTTGCCGACATAGAGTGCATTGAAGATACCCATATGAATTTCATTTTTTGAAACTGCTGTATATGGAAAGGGCAGTAACTCTTGGACCAATTTCAATCAAAATGGTCTATTTTTTGCCCACTCATTTCACTTTCAACTTAACAATTTTTCATTGCCAGAGTTGAAAATTTCTGAAGAAGTTGTGTGTTTCCATTTCAAGTTTTCAATCAAAACTGAGCCAATTGGCATTTTTTTTAGCTAATTTGCATAAAATTTGCATTTTTTTCATGGAATGAACGCTGTATGTCCTATAAAACTGACTTACTGATATACATACGATGCCAAGGTATTCAGTTTTATAGGATATACAGCTTGTCTTACCCAATTTTAATTATTTGAGCTACATGTAGATCAACTAATGTCCTGTTTCATTCATGCCATATTTTAAGCGTAAATTTGCATAAAGATTGGCTAATTTAAATAAATTTAGATGATCACACACATGAGAGTCAAACATGAGATGTCACATGTGTGACAGTTTTATCTACGTCAATATTTCTCATAATTTTATGTAAGTTTTTGGTTCACAGTCCATATGCATCTGACACATTAATTTATAAAACAGGTTCAATTTTACTTGAGAAATATTTATCCTATGATCAATAAGAGTAATTCACGTCACATGTGAGACAACCCAGGTTACAACAACTATTGTCCACTTGTTAGTCATCTCTAGGAAAACAAAATTTTTACCTGGAACAGAGGAATACATGGTGAGAACTATATTCACAGTTACATTTTTCTTATACGAGTTGTAAACAGGGTTCATACACTTACATTGTACAACCTGGAAAAAGTTCCAGGAGTTGTCCAGGAATTTCCAGGTCTATAAATTGAATTTTCCAGGAGTCTTTAGTACAATAACTCGCTACAAAGATGAGCAAATCAATGAAGTTCAGGAACAAATTTTGGGACAATAACATGTGGAATCAGATCGCCAGTTATCGCAGGAGGCAAAGTGTAGTTTTTACAGGATTTTATTTTTAAGAATTTTCCAGGACTTTCCAGGTTAGCAATTGAATTCCAGGAGTTTTAAGGACTTTCCAGGAGGCGTATGAACCCTGTGTAAATCTTTATATCCATCCTTGTTCCAAATGCTGCCAACTTTACCAAGATTAGTAAAAAATGTAAATAAAAAATAATAAATATGGACTAAGAGCACACACCATCTGACAGTATTTTATTTATGTCTAATATCACAAAACCCTTATTGTTTTTAACAATATGGTTTATGATTCACATTAGGTAATAACAATAATAAAAAAAAAAAACATTTTTCGGTTCATAATTTATAGAATGGCCCTGCTTCAGTAAATATTGTTGAGTAAGGGCGCTCATACCGTGAAATATACTTACCGTTTACTGGTAACATTTCTCATATTTGGTCAGATTTGTTAAATATGCCTGGTGTTTTCCATATTCTTCCATATCAATAAATACATGTTATCATTCTAAAGCTGTTGCCAATCCATAGTGCTTGTTTGGGTTCAACTCAAATAAGTATGAATCATTAATTAATGCATTCAAAAAGCGAGGCATGATTTGGGCAAAAATACATGTACTTCATCTTCATGGAGTCTGCCCATGTCAAAGCTGGGGTTTCTGAAGCACATAGACAGACAGGCAGACAGATAAACAGGCAGACAGAAACAGGGAATTTACTCCCAAAACCGTGGACTGCATGACTGGCGAGCCGAAGCATAGAGCATAAGAAGTTAGTGGTGCTCACGCTGTGGGAAGGTTTGAGCTCGCTCAGTCATGAATGACTGGAGTTGTTGTGCCAGGATAGGCTGGTCAGGGGACAAAACTCCGTGACCTCCCACTAAAACTGAATTACAAATTACACATGGTTAGCTCCCTTCAACACAAACACCACCACTAAATACTTCATGGTTTGCGAAACAACAACTGAAAAATTCAAATGGTAAGCTCCAATTATTAATATAAGCATCACAACTGTAATATTCAAGTAGGTTATCTCCCTTGTACATGCACATTTGAACAAACACCAGAAATGAACAAAATCATGTTAGTAAGCTCCCTGAAATACAGACAAGAATTGAACAATTCAAGTGTCACTGAGTGTATACACATGTACAAGGCGAACTGTACCAAATCAATGGGAGGCTTGTACAACAGGAGAGAAGATAAAGCAGAAGTACTGGTTCTGTCAGCTGATTGGTTAACTGGGACAAAATCAACACACAGGAAGTGGTTCGCTAACTGGGACAAGTGAGCATCACAGAATCTGAGTGGATCATAGTTCATACTGTCCCCAATTTGGTCCATTCTCTATGTTGTACAGGTACATGTATGTATAGTGCCCCACTGCAGACTACAGCTCAGAAGAGTTGCATTATATGCCGATTTTATCTGGCGTGATGATGCAGGCATAAATAACAGTCATGATCTCAACACATTGAACATGGCAGTCAATTGTGATGTTGAAGTATTGAACATTTTTCTTGGTGACTCTTTATGATGCATGGCTATTCACTAAATATTACTGTGAAAAGCTATTCACTATCAGGCACAACTGATCAATTTGTTCATTTAATATCAGAGATTACTGACTGTGGCTATTCACTATGGGAGATTACTGTAAATGGCTATTCAATATTAAACACTACTGTCAATGGCTATTTACTATCAGGGATTACTGTTAATGGCTAGTCACTATCCTAGATTACTCTTCATAGCTATTCGTTGTCAGAGATTACTGCCACTGGCTAGTAACTATCAGAGATTACTGCTCAATGGCTATTCACTATCAGAGATTACTGATCAATGGCTATTCACTAGCAGAGATTAATCATCAATGGCTATTCACTATCATAGATTACTGTAAAAGGCTATTCACTATAAGAGATTACTGTAAAAGGCTATTCACTATAAGAGATTACTGTAAAAGGCTAATCACTATCGAAGGTTCTTGTAAAAGGCTATTCACTAGCAGAGATTAATGGTCAATGGCTATTCACTATCAGAGATTACTGTCAATGGCTATTCACTATCAGAGATTACTGTCAATGGTTATTCACTATCAGATATTACTGATCAATGGTTATTCACTATCAGAAATTACTGATCAACAGCTATTCACTATCAAAGATTACTGTCGATGGCTATTCACTATCAGAGATTATTGTCAATGGATATTCACTATCAAAGATTACAGATCAATGGTTATTCACTATCAGAGATTAATGTAAAAGGCTATTCACTATCAGAAATTACTGTCAATGGCTATCCTCTATCAGAGATTACTGTCAATGAATAATCACTGGCAAAGATTACCGATCAATAGTTATTCACTATCAGAGATCATTGTGAAAGGCTATTCACTAACAGAGATTACTGTCAATAACTATCCACTATCAGATATTACTGATCAATGGACATTCGCTACCAGTGACTACTGTAAAAAGCTATTCACTATCAGAGACTACTGATCAATATGGCTATTTAATATCAGAAACTAATGTCAATGGCTATTCATTATTAAACATTAATTACTGTCATAAGGTTATTCACTGTCAGAGATTACTGTTAATGGCTATTCATCATCAGAGATTACCAATCAATAGTTATTCACTATCAGAGATTACTGTAAAAGGCTATTAACTATCCATGATTACTGTCAACGACTGTTCTCTATCAGAGATTACTGTCAATGGATATTATCAGAGATCATTGTAAAAGGCTATTCACTAATAGAATACTGTCAATGGATATTCACTATCAGATATTACTGATCAGTGATCATTCACTGTCAGAGATTACTGATCAGTGGTCATTCACTGTCAGAGATTACTGTCAATGGATATTATCAGAGATCATTGTAAAAGGCTATTCACTAATAGAATACTGTCAATGGATATTCACTATCAGATATTACTGATCAGTGGTCATTCACTGTCAGAGATTACTGATCAGTGGTCATTCACTGTCAGAGATTACTGTCAATGGATATTATCAGAGATCATTGTAAAAGGCTATTCACTAATAGAATACTGTCAATGGATATTCACTATCAGATATTACTGATCAGTGGTCATTCACTGTCAGAGATTACTGTAACAGGCTATTAACTATCAGAGACTACTATAAAAGGCTATCACAATCAGAAACTACTGATCAATTTGGCTTTTTAATATCAGAAACTAATGTCAATGGCTATTCACTATTACAAATTACTGTCAAAAGGCTATTCACTATCAGAGATTACTGTTAATGGCTATTCATTATCAAAGATTACCGATCAATGGCTAATCACTAGCAGAGATTACTGTCAATGACTATACACTATCAGAGATTACTCTCAGTGGATATTTGCTATCAGCGATTACTGTCAGTGGTTATTCAGTATCAGTGATTACTGTTAATGGCTATTCATTATGAGATATAACTGTTAATGGCTATTCACTATCAGAGATTACTGTCAATCGCTTATCACTATCAGAGATTACTGTCAATGGTTATTCACTATCAGAGATTAACGATCAATGGCTATTCACTATCGGAGATTACTGTCAATGGTTATTCACTATCAGAGATTACTGTCAATGGTTATTCACTATCAGAGATTAACGATCAATGGCTATTCACTATCAGAGATTACTGTCAATGGTTAATCACTATCAGCAATTACTGTTAATGGTTATTCACTATCAGAGATTACTGTCAATGGTTATTCACTATCAGCAATTACTGTTAATGGTTATTCACTATCAGAGATTACTGTCAATGGTTATTCACTATCAGAGATTAACGATCAATGGCTATTCACTATCAGAGATTACTGTCAATGGTTATTCACTATCAGAGATTACTCTCAATGGATATTCACTATCAGCAATTACTGTTAATGGTTATTCACTATCAGAGATTTCTGTCAATGGTTATTCACTATCAGAGATTACTGATCAATGGCTATTTACTATCAGAGATTAATCATCAATGGCTATTCCCTATCAGAGATTACTGTCAATGGCTATTCACTATCAGACGTTACTGTAAAATGCTGTATAGTATCAGAGATTACTGTGAATGGCTATTCACTATCAGCGATTACTGTCAATGGTTATTCACTATCAGAGATTTCTGTCAATGGCTATTCGCTATCCGAGATTACTGTAAAAGGTTATTCACTATCAGAGATTACTGTCAATGGCTAGTCACTAAGGCCATCCTTAAAAATAAGTTTGTTGCGCGTAACCCGACCGACTGTCCAAAAATCCGCCGACTGGAAACTTTTTTCGCCGATTTTCCGACCGTTCATCTTTTTATTTTATTTTGCAATGTCAGAATTATCTCCCCTATGTAAACGTATGTAAAACGTTCGCCTAGCAAAAGCAAGCAGGATTTCACTCTCCAGTAGTCGCGATGTGAGCTTATGTCGCACGTTTTGAAGGCATATCCTCCATGGCCCAGTCCGTGGAGGAATGCAGTTTTCGTCGACCACGTGTATATGGCGGGAAGTTCCCCCTTCTGTTTTGTGTTTGGGTTTGGACGAGAGGACAATAAACACATCGAGAGGCAACAGCAACACAGGATGGGAAAAATATTTCAAAACGGTTGGTTATTAAAACCTGCCATAAAGAGCTCTGTCGCGAATCGACTTGGAACGTAGACATGTTTAGGACTGTCACCATGCACCACGTGGGTCCGTACACCGACAGATTCTGAGACTGACGAGATGTTACAACAACAACGATGTTTGGATTTCTACTTTTATCCGAGAAGACTTCAGTGTGCCTAAATGCAGAAAATCTATACTGCTTTGTTGTTTAACGGAAACTTTATAACCCTCTATGTCGATGAATCCATGGATATAGTGTCGGTGGCTTCAGCGGTCTTGACAAACTTATTAGATGGTGCCGTCAGCTTAATTTTGACGTTCCGATGTCGGCATCAAATACGCTTGTCAGAATTCCACCTCGGACTAAATTCCACGAAAAGACACAGAGTTTGCCTCATTGTTGTCAGTAAATTAAATTACGATGTATTTCTAATCTGAATAAAGGAAGTACCTAAGTATTCAATAAAAGCACACCATAAATTTGCGACGAGGAAGGGCAGTAATGATGTTAATGATTAATTTGAGGTAATTTTCTCAACTCCAAATGGTATAATGAACAACCTTCTGTATAACACTGAGAGGATTTTTTTCTTTCCTGTCACAATTTTGGCAAAAGTTTGTCTGGTAGTGGTATTTTTTTATTTTTTTTGACCAGCTAGTCACTAGTCATTGTCAAGTCATTGTCAAGAATGTGTTCAAGGATGTCGATGTCTTCTAAGAAATAAAACAGGTACACAAGCACAAGCCTGAATTTAAGAATATCTTGCTTTATACCTTGAAGATAACTAGTTTTCTATACTGAAATAATTTTGCTGCCAGACAAAAAGAATATTTCAAATGACCTGCTTAGTATCTGAACTAAATCACACTAACCTCTTCCAGCCTCCCCAAAAGGAAAACCTGATCTAAAAAAAAAAAAAAAATTACCTACCTACCGACCCAACTTCCTGAGGTAGGGTCGGGTTACAGCCAACAAACATATTTTTAAGGATGGCCTAACAGACATTACTGTCAATGGCTAGTCACTATCAGAGATTACTGTCAATGGCTTGTCACTATCAAAGATTACTGACCAATTTGGCTATTCACCATCGGATACAGGGTTATCTACCCTCCAAGTTGGCAATTAAAATAGTGAAGGATTATTACAAACTGTGTAGGGCCTGCAGTAGTCCAGGTCATGAATCAGATAAACCTTTGTTCTTTGTTCTATGTGCAGTTTCCTTTCATACCTTTGGAATTGTATGCACTTTGGCAGAAGCCAAAGGAATCTACAAATAATTACAACAGAATTGCTAAACAGCATTCATACAACATTCAAACGCCAGAATTTGGTATCCAAGAGTAAAAAATTCATACTTTTTGCATACGAAATACTTGAAAGCCCCCAAAATGTATATTTAATACGGGTAATCAATCTTCGGATATTTGGATCTACATGTATATAGATGATTCGAGAAGGGACGAAAATGCTTGATTGCCGACGAAAGGTGACATGTCATCTGTCGTTTGTAGGTCATGTTGGTAAAACCTGGGAAATAAGACTGGAATTGTTAATAATGTTAGACTCCAGGTTATTGCATGTATATAAGTAAGCAGTCCTCCTCACATCTCCTCAGATTGTTATTTAACATGGTAAATTAATTAATTAATTGTTTATTAATGTTAACAAATATTAAACCTTCTGTAATAAAAAAAAACAAAAAAAACACATCGGCATACAGCAATTTAAATCATGCAAATTAGTTAGTACATGGGTAATGGCCAATTCTTCATTCTCCAACACAGCACAGACTTTACAAGCTAAATATACAGTCTATATGTAGAATGTGCCCGATAATACCAATCAAATAGTGGATTGGGGAAAGATGACAGGGTCCGAATTAGGAAATTTGTGATAACCTGCTATTTTTTTTCATCGAAAAAAAAAATTGCAGGTCAAATCTAACATCACCTGCTATTTATGAAGTTGGACAGCCATTTTTTTTCTACATGTGCAAATCCACCATTGATAATCATAATACCGTACAAAGTGCACACTGCCAATCTGCCAAGTAACCCACGTCTGTTGATAGTTTCTTAGGGTTTTTATTCTGTCCTCGTATTGGAACTGGAACTGGTATTTTAACACAGGGCACAACAGATGCTAACTATGACTTGCTGTCCATTGCGCTTTTCAGACTGTAAAAGCTCAATCCAGTCGCATTTCCACGACTTCAGCATTGATAGTTTGACTGTTTTTTGCGACATATTCTTCGCATGCTGTCAAGAAGGGACCGTCAAGAAGCCGGAAGTGATCTCCCAAGGGAGATAATTGCACCAAGGAATTAAGCAAGGGAAATAACTGCTTTGTGCACAGCCAGAAGTTGAAGAGGCATCGTGCTTCGTTCGTACTTTCTGTTTTATGGCCTGCTACTTTCGGTAGAGATTTTTTTTTTGGCAGGTCATTTTCTACATCGCCTGCTTTGTAAAAATTTTGGCCTGCTTTTAGCCAATAGCCGACCGCCATTTCGGACCCTGGATCATGAGGATATGGGATGAGTTACATCTTAGTATCTCAGAGATTCAATTAGGAAGATATGGGATGAGTTACCCCTTAGTATCTTAGAGATGTAATTTAGGATATGGGATGTGTTACCCCTTAGTATCTTAGAGATTAAATTAGGAGGATATGGGATTAGTTACTTTGCTGGAATGGAGATAATTTAGCTGTTACATGTAATTGCTGCAGAGTGGAGATCATTTAGCTATTATGTGGCTGATGATTGGGGATAAAATATCAACAACTATGCGGCTACAGAGTGTCCACATGCGGCTACAGAGTGTCCACATTTAGAGACTGTTGTGGACAAGTGTGGAGCAACTGTTAGTGCTGGGGATCTCTTCATTAGGAAAGCTGTACATGCACCATGCCTAGTGCTCTATCAGGCAAGAGAAATGTGCCCAATATAGAGACTGTTTTGTGAGGAAGAGTGAAGCCACTATTAGTGTGGACGCTGGACCCAAGGACTCAAAGCAAGACAAAAGTACTCTCTTGTAGAGACTTATGGTTCAAAGGAGACTGGAACAGTTATTAGTGTAGAGTGCATCTAGTGTATATATTCAGGTACATGGCGCCGTATAGGACAAGAGGAGAGTGCCCATTCATAGAGACTGTGTTGTGAGGGAGAATGGAGCAGCTATTAGTGCTGGAAGCCTAACCTATGGATTAGTGTACCTTGAGGTGCTTGGTGCCCTATAGGCATGTTATGCCCACCACCTTGACGGGCCAGGTTCTGCAGTGCGTTAATGGGGTCCTGCATGCCGGGTTGTTGTTGTTGTAATGCGGCAGTACCTGGGTGCATTCCATGAGATGGGGGTAGGCCCGCTGCTGCTGCTGCAGCTGCCGCAGCTGCTTGTGCGGCTTTCTTCTCTTTCTGGGAATCTAAGCAAAAAAAGAAAACAGAACAGTCATTACTGGGTTGTCTAACATTTGATAATATTGAAAGTACTAATAAAAAAGTCCAATATCAAATTCTTTGGCCACATAAGGTGCAAAATGATGACGTTATGCTGAGGTTAGGCAACAAAATATTTGATAATCCTGTATTATTGTACTTTTACAGACAATGCCTCTGCTTGCAAATCCCTATTTAACTATGAGACAAGAACATCTTCAAAGTTGTTCAAATTCTCAGTATTTTGCAAGCCATGAAATATGATACCTATTTTCCGATTAATTCGTGGTATTGCCAATGTTTAAACATTGTTGAATGATCAATCAAGGCTAGACTGTTCGATCTCGGAACTAACGACGAAGTGCAAGCAGAATACATTACAGAACCATGAGGCACATGGTGTAATAATGGAAAATGTAATAGAAAAGCATTTCTTCAACTTGAACTTTGCAATGCACTGGTAACCGCTCAGTTTTGCAGATATTGAAATACATGTAGGTCCCAGTTAGGAACCCCATCCTCTAATGTCTCATAGTATATCATGGCTCCTTCAATATTAGCCCAGTTAGGAACCTCATCCTCTAAGGTCTCTCAGTATACCATGGCTCCTTCAATATTAGCCCAGCTAGAAACCCCATCGTCTAAGGTCTCCAGGGGCAGATACAGGCCTTAGTTTATACCGTTATACGGCGCCCAAAATAAACGAGGTCTAAAAACGCCCAAATTAAGAAACGAAAAACGCCCAAATTACGACGAAAAAAATCAGGTATTTTAGTTTATTATGCAACAAATTTACGTTTTGTATTTGATTTTGAGATGGTTTACTCATGTTTGCGTTTGTCACTTCAAAAATGAAGCGGCGAAGTCAAGACGTAAATTACCAATGCGAATCGCCATGATATATTCACCAACCCGATTCATATGAACTTCACTTGATAACTTGTTAGGGAAATGATAACTTTAACTACGCTGAACGCTAGCCGGAAGTTATCGTCTTGCGGGCCACTTGGAACAAAGTGTTTGCACAGCAACCCCTGGTGGCGAGGTTGAGTGAGTGAGTGAATAGAATTTAACGTCGCTTTCAACAATATTTCAGCTATATCACGACGAACCAACTAAGCACCACCCAGCCCAGTTGTGTTCCTGCTACTTCAAAGAAGAGATCTTTGAAGCAGCATGGAACCAGACACCCTCCATCCACCCTATAAACATGGAGGATAGCGCACAAGACACAGACAGAACGTTTACATGGTGCAATAAAGACAAGTGATATTACAGTGTTAGACACCACATTAACAAGTTCCTGTTGCTTCTCAGCAAAATGCATTGAAGCAACAGGAACCTGAACCCACCCAACCACCCGCGTGGCGAGGTTGATTCGAGCAGACTTCTACTTTCCATAAAGCAAGCTGACGAAAATGCCTCGTGGTCGGCCTGGCACCGACAACCGGGAGTTCTCATAATCCGAAAAGCGCCAGCTGTGCCCACAGTCAGAAGAGAACTGCTGAGCTTGTGAAGACAACGGGTGGGGGAATAGGCCGTTTTATTCAGAAACGTCCACGGACCGATCCTGGTAATTTCATGTTCCTAAGTCATGTTCTTTGGGAGTTGTCTCCCCAAGTTGGTCTATGTCACCAGTGCAGAGATCGCCAGGTTTTCAGTTGCCAAGTCTCACGGAATTTCTGTGAGTATCAAGAAATATAGACTAACTTCCCAGTCTTACGGAAGGGTTTAGAAATCTCACGGAATTCATAGAATATCTTCTCAAAAGTCTAAATCTGCAAAAAAAGAAAGACTCATTTTCTCATGGAAAAAATATTTAAAAAAAATTCTCATGAAAATTGGGATGTAATATAACATTTTTTCTATAAAAATTGACATAATCTCATATGGAAATTTATTGTCTGGAAATGCGTCTGATGCGTTTTAGAGCATCTGAGAACGTCTAGCGGCTGGGGCCCTAGACTCCCGGCCAAAGTTTTTTCGGGTGTCCAAATTAAAAAGCTGTATCTGGCCCTGGTCTCTCAGTATACCATGGCCCCTTCAATATTAGCCCAGTTAGGAACCCCATCCCCTAAGATCTCTGAGTATACCATGGCTCCTTCAATATTAGCCCAGTTAGGAACCCCATCCCCTAAGATCTCTGAGTATACCATGGCTCCTTCAATATTAGCCCAGTTAGGAACCCCATCCCCTAAGATCTCTGAGTATACCATGGCTCCTTCAATATTAGCCCAGTTAGAACCCCATCCTTAAAATCTCTGAGATACCATGGCTCCTTCAATATTAGCCCAGTTAGGAACCCCATCCCCTAAGATCTCTGAGTATACCATGGCTCCTTCAATATTAGCCCAGTTAGAAACCCCATCCTTTAAAGTCTCTTAGAATACCATGGCCCCTTCAATATTAGCCCAGTTAGGAACCCCATCCCCTAAGATCTCTGAGTATACCATGGCTCCTTCAATATTAGCCCAGTTACGAACCCCATCCCCTAAGATCTCTGAGTATACCATGGCTCCTTCAATATTAGCCCAGTTAGAAACCCCATCCTTTAAAGTCTCTCAGAATACCATGGCCCCTTCAATATTAGCCCAGTTAGGAACCCCATCCCTTAAGATCTCTTGAGTATACCATGGCTCCTTCAATATTAGCCCAGTTAGGAACCCCATCCCCTAAGATCTCTGAGTATACCATGGCTCCTTCAATATTAGCCCAGTTACGAACCCCATCCCCTAAGATCTCTGAGTATACCATGGCTCCTTCAATATTAGCCCAGTTAGGAACCCCATCCCCTAAAATCTCTGAGTATACCATGGCTCCTTCAATATTAGCCCAGTTAGAAACCCCATCCTTTAAAGTCTCTTAGAATACCATGGCCCCTTCAATATTAGCCCAGTTAGGAACCCCATCCCCTAAGATCTCTGAGTATACCATGGCTCCTTCAATATTAGCCCAGTTACGAACCCCATCCCCTAAGATCTCTGAGTATACCATGGCTCCTTCAATATTAGCCCAGTTAGAAACCCCATCCTTTAAAGTCTCTCAGAATACCATGGCCCCTTCAATATTAGCCCAGTTAGGAACCCCATCCCCTAAGATCTCTGAGTATACCATGGCTCCTTCAATATTAGCCCAGTTAGAAACCCCATCCTTTAAAGTCTCTTAGAATACCATGGCCCCTTCAATATTAGCCCAGTTAGGAACCCCATCCCCTAAGATCTCTGAGTATACCATGGCTCCTTCAATATTAGCCCAGTTACGAACCCCATCCCCTAAGATCTCTGAGTATACCATGGCTCCTTCAATATTAGCCCAGTTAGAAACCCCATCCTTTAAAGTCTCTCAGAATACCATGGCCCCTTCAATATTAGCCCAGTTAGGAACCCCATCCCTTAAGATCTCTTGAGTATACCATGGCTCCTTCAATATTAGCCCGGTTAGGAACCCCATCCTCTAAGGTCTCTGAGTATACCATGGCTCCTTCAATATTAGCCCAGTATAGGAAGCCCATCCTCTAAAGTCTCTCAGAATACCATGGCCTCTTCAATATTAGCCCAGTTAGGAACCCCATCCCCTAAGATCTCTGAGTATACCATGGCTCCTTCAATATTAACCCAGTTAGGAACTCCATCCTCTAAGGTCTCTAAGAATACCAAGGCTGTGCGAAAAACAATCCCAAGCGAGATCTTGAGGCGAGGTACCCACACACCAAATTTGAAAAGAATCCGTTCAGTTTTTCAAAAGTTATTGTCCGGAAATGAAATTTTAAATTTGCCCCCAGGTGGCGCCACCTGTAAGCGGATCGGCAGGAAAAACAATCCCAAGTGAGAATTAGGCGAGGTACCCACACACCAAATTTAAAAAGAATCTGTTCAGTTTTTCTAAAGTTATTGTCCAGAAACAAAATTTTAACTTTGCCCCCAGGTGGCGCCACCTAAAAGCAGATCGGTGCGAAAAACAATCCCAAGCGAGATCTTGAGGCGAGGTACACACACCAAATTTGAAAAGAAATTGAATGAGGAGCATAGCTCAGAATTGTATTTCTATGTTTGCATTATAGTAGCAGGCAC
Organism: Hanleya hanleyi; assembly: GCA_036873755.1. Taxonomy (NCBI): domain Eukaryota; kingdom Metazoa; phylum Mollusca; class Polyplacophora; order Lepidopleurida; family Hanleyidae; genus Hanleya; species Hanleya hanleyi. Next base: position 55,298 of record JAVTVY010015316.1, read on the forward strand.
CCTGCTTTGGAAATTATTCACAAGTTATATCAATGATATAAAATATTTTGCGTTGAAAGAAATCAGCTGTTTGCAGATATATGTACATTATCGGGTAGATGTAGATGGCCTACAAAATGCTCATAATGAGAAGGAAGTGTGTCAAAATCTCATTTGGCAATAGGTACAGGACATTTGCTGCAAGCCTGCCCGAAAAAAATGACAAGTTGACAAGATTTTACTTTGATTGATCAAGTTGGAAGGGATTCAGAAAACCTACAAGGAAAGTCAGGACCTGGAGGTGGGGGAGGCATTATATCAAATAGCTTTTTTCAAATGTAGCCTTGAGAATGGAGCAAAAAACAAAGGCTGACAATGTGTATGACAATGAACGCTCCTAAACTACCAATTAGGAACGCAATGTGGTGCAACACTGCACTCCTTAGAAGGCCAGGCTTGAGTAAACTGTCTTAGGTCATGATCATGCTGATTGATTTAACATGTCCATGATCTGTCAGGTTACTACCTCAAACACTGTAACCTGTGTACAGGTTACTAAATATTGCAAATCCTTACTTTCAGCCCTGTAGTGTGGTCAATAATTTGTTCCCCTGATCAGCATTATATTAGGGCAACATTGTGAAAACAGAGCAAGGTCATTGTTGTTGAAAGGGCTTGTAAATTTGATAAGCCTAAGGCTTAATCACTCTTCAGCTACAGTATATGGTGATGACAAGCAATTAGTGACCTATCTTATGGATGAGGTGCTGGTCAACTGAAAAGATAATTATACATACGTGGAACATAGTACATATACATGCTGATCACTGTGACACAGTCTATATAGAAGACAGTTCAGCTGATCACCATGACACTGTATATTGAGGAGAGCTCAGATGATCAGTGTCACACAGTCTATTGAGATTTCAGCTGATCACTGTGACACTGTCTATGAAGGAGAGTTCAGCTGATCACTGTGACACTGTCTAACAGACAGAGCTCAGCTGATCACTGTGACACTGTCTATTGAGATTTCAGCTGATCACTGTGACACTGTCTATGAAGGAGAGTTCAGCTGATCACTGACACTGTCTATGAAGTAGAGTTCAGCTGATCACTGTGACACTGTCTATTGCGCAGAGTTCAGCTGATCACTGTGACACTGTCTATTGAGGAGAGTTCAGCTGATCACTGGGACACTGTCTATGAAGGAGAGTTCAGCTGATCACTGACACTGTCTATGAAGTAGAGTTCAGCTGATCACTGTGACACTGTCTATTGAGGAGAGTTCAGCTGATCACTGTGACACTGTCTACTGAGGAGAGTTCAGCTGATCACTGTGACACTGTCTATTGCGGAGAATTCAGGTGATCACTATCACACTGTCTATTGCGCAGAGTTCAGCTGATCACCGACACTGTCTATTGAGGAGAGTTCAGATGATCAGTGTCACACTGTCTATTGAGAGTTCAGCTGATCACTGCGACACTGTCGATTGAGAGTTCAGCTGATCACTGTGACACTGTCTATTGAGGAGAGTTCAGGTGATCACTGTCACACTGTCTATTGCGCAGAGTTCAGCTGATCACTGACACTGTCTATTGAGGAGAGTTCAGATGATCAGTGTCACACAGTCTATTGTGGAGAGTTCAGCTGATCACTGTGACACTGTCTATTGAGGAGAGTTCAGCTGATCACTGTGACACTGTCTATTGAGGAGAGTTCAGCTGATCACTGTGACACTGTCTATGGAGGAGGGTTCAGCTGATCACTGTAACACTGTCTATTGTGCAGAGTTCAGCTGATCACTGTGACACAATCTATTGAGGAGAGTTCAGCTGATCACTGTGACACTTGTCTATTGCGGAGAGTTCAGGTGATCACTGTGACACTGTCTATTGCGCAGAGTTCAGCTGATCACTGTGACACTGTCTATTGAGGAGAGTTCAGCTGATCACTGTGACACTGTCTATTGAGGAGAGTTCAGCTGATCACTGACACTCTCTATTGCGCAGAGTTCAGCTGATCACTGTGACACTGTCTATTGAGGAGAGTTCAGCTGATCACTGTGACACTTGTCTATTGCGGAGAATTCAGGTGATCACTATAACACTGTCTATTGCGCAGAGTTCAGCTGATCACCGACACTGTCTATTGAGGAGAGTTCAGATGATCAGTGTCACACTGTCTATTGAGAGTTCAGCTGATCACTGCGACACTGTCGATTGAGAGTTCACCTGATCACTGTGACACTGTCTATTGAGAAGAGTTCAACTGATCACTGTGACACTGTCTATTGAGAGTTCAGTTGACCAATGTGACACTGTCTATTGAGTAGAGTTTAGGTGATCACTGTGACACTTGTCTATTGAGTAGAGTTCAACTGATCACTGTGAAACTGTCTATTGAGAGTTCAGCTGATCACTGTGACACGTCTATTGAGGAGAGTTCAGCTGATCACTGTGACACTGTCTATTGAGAAGAGTTCAACTGATCACTGTGACACTGTCTATTGAGAGTTCAGTTGACCAATGTGACACTGTCTATTGAGTAGAGTTTAGGTGATCACTGTGACACTGTATATTACGTAGAGTTCAGCTGATCACTGTGACACTGCCTATTGAGAGTTCAGCTGATCACTGTGACACTGCCTATTGAGAGTTCAGCTGATCACTGTGACACTGTCTATTGAGGAGAGTTCAGGTGATCACTGTCACACTGCCTATTGAGGAGAGTTCAGCTGATCACTGTGCCACTGCCTATTGAGAGTTCAGCTGATCACTGTGACACTGCCTATTGAGAGTTCAGCTGATCACTGTGACACTGCCTATTGAGAGTTCAGCTGATCACTGTGACACTGTCTATTGAGGAGAGTTCAGGTGATCACTGTCACACTGCCTATTGAGGAGAGTTCAGCTGATCACTGTGCCACTGCCTATTGAGAGTTCAGCTGATCACTGTGACACTGCCTATTGAGAGTTCAGCTGATCACTGTGACACTGCCTATTGAGAGTTCAGCTGATCACTGTGACACTGTCTATTGAGGAGAGTTCAGGTGATCACTGTCACACTGCCTATTGAGGAGAGTTCAGCTGATCACTGTGCCACTGCCTATTGAGAGTTCAGCTGATCACTGTGACACTGCCTATTGAGAGTTCAGCTGATCACTGTGACACTGCCTATTGAGAGTTCAGCTGATCACTGTGACACTGTCTATTGAGGAGAGTTCAGGTGATCACTGTCACACTGCCTATTGAGGAGAGTTCAGCTGATCACTGTGCCACTGCCTATTGAGAGTTCAGCTGATCACTGTGACACTGCCTATTGAGAGTTCAGCTGATCACTGTGACACTGCCTATTGAGAGTTCAGCTGATCACTGTGACACTGTCTATTGAGGAGAGTTCAGCTGGTCACTGTGACACTGCCTATTGAGAGTTCAGGTGATCACTGTGAAACTGTCTATTGAGAGTTCAGCTGATCACTGTGACACTGTCTATTGAGGAGAGTTCAGCTGATCACTGTGACACTGTCTATTGAGAAGAGTTCAACTGATGACTGACACTGTCTATTGAGAGTTCAGTTGACCAATGTGACACTGTCTATTAAGTAGACTTCAGCTGATAACTGTGACACTACCTATTGAGAGTTCAGCTGATCACTGTGCCGCTGCCTACTGAGAGCTCAGCTGATCACTGTGCCACTGCCTATTGAGAGTTCAGCTGATCACTGACACTGCCTATTGAGAGTTCAGCTGATCACTGTGACACTGCCTATTGAGAGTTCAGCTGATCAATGTGACACTGTCTATTGAGGAGAGTTCAGCTGATCACTGTGACACTGTCTATGAAGGAGAGTTCAGCTGATCACGGTGACACTGTCTATTGAGGAGAGTTCAGGTGATCACTGACACTTGTCTATTGAGGAGAGTTCAGGTGATCACTGTGATACTTGTCTATTGAGAAGAGTTCAGCTGATCACTGTGACACTTGTCTATTGGGAAGAGTTCAACTGATCACAGTGACATTTTCTATTGAGGAGAGTTCAGCTGATCAATGTGACACTGTCTATTGAGAGGAGTTCAGCTGATCACTGTGAAACTGTCTATTGAGAGTTCAGCTGATCACTGTGGCACTGTCTATTGAGGAGAGTTCAGCTGATCACTGTGACACTTGTCTATTGGGGAGAGTTCAGCTTATCACTGTGACACTTGTCTATTGGGGAGAGTTCAGCTGATCACTGTGAAACTGTCTATTGAGAGTTCAGCTGATCACTGTGGCACTGTCTATTGAGAGTTCAGCTGATCACTGTGACACTTGTCTATTGGGGAGAGTTCAGGTGATCACTGTGGCACTGTCTATTAAGTAGAGTTCAGCTGATCACTGTGACACTGTCTATTAAGTAGAGTTCAGGTGATCACTGACACTTGTCTATTGAGTAGAGTTCAGGTGATAACTGTGACACTTGTCTATTGAGAAGAGTTCAGCTGATCACCGTGACACTTGTCTATTGGGGAGAGTTCAGCTGATCACTGTGACACTGTCTATTAAGTAGAGTTCAGCTGATCACTGTGACACTGTCTATTAAGTAGAGTTCAGCTGATCACTGACACTTGTCTATTGAGAAGAGTTCAGGTGATCACTGTGACACTGTCTATTGAGGAGAGTTCAGCTGATCACTGTGACACTGTCTATTGAGGAGAGTTCAGCTGATCACTGTGACACTGTCTATTGAGGAGATTTCAGCTGATCACTGTGACACTGTCTATTGAGAAAAGTTCAGCTGATCACTGTGACACTGTCTATTGAGGAGAGTTCAGCTGATCACTGACACTTGTCTATCGAAGATATTTCAGCTGCTCACCCAGAGTTCAGCATATCACAGAATGTTGGTTGTGTTAGGTTCAGATTTGCACCTGTATATAGATGTACACACATGAAGTACTGCACAACAATGAACCACTGATCAAACTGCCAAGTGTAACCCTGAATCTATCTGCTCACACACTTCAGAATGGGAAGAAGTTGATTTGCATGTAGTGTAGATAAGATGTCATGTAAGTGTTGATATATAGTTGGGGTGACCAGGGGCTGACATGTAGTGAACATCCTGCTGTAGGACTTAGGTCATACATGTACAGGCCATATAGCCACAGGCGCTACACCAGTAACTTCATGTATCGACTCCAGGAAGTGACGACTTCTACAGTACTTCCTCTTGTTATCTTCTTAATAAAGGACATATATACTCATGTCTTCACTCAAGTGTACATACATGTATTAATGCCTGACTTTGATGTCATTGACATATTATAGGATATGATATATTACACGCTGTAGGTTGTACTTGGTTTGAGGCACAAAGCAACCTTTCCACATCATCTGGCTAATTCTCAGCAATATTCATGTGAGTCAGAGTCACACAAATGGCTGTTTAATCTATAATTCCAAGGTCCGTCTCCACATATGAATGACTATTTAATCTATAATGCCAATGTCCATCACACAAATGACTGTTCAGTCTATAATTTCAAGGTCCATCTCCACACATAAATGCCTGTTTAACCTATAATTCCGAGGTCCATCACACAAATGGTTGTTTAATCTATAACTCCAAGGTTCATCACATACATTTGTAATGATCTGTTTAATCAATAATTTTGAGGTCCATCTCCAGAAACGAACGGTTCAATCTATAATTCCAAGGTCCATCTTCACACATAAATGACTGTTTAATCTATTGAAAGGTTCATCTCCACACATAAATGACTGTTCAATCTATAATTCCAAGGTCCATCTCCACACATAAATGACTGTTTAATCTATAATTCCAAGGTCCATCTCTGCACAAAAAGGACTGTTTTACATATAATTCCTAGTCCGTCTCCACACATGAATGACTGTTTAATCTATAATTCCAAGGTCCATCAAATAAATGACTGTTTAACCTGTAATTCCAAGGTCCATATGTTATATGTAATTAATTTCACCTAACGACAGCTACATGTAGCTCATCACTGCAGGTAATCCTATACTCTTCTAATGAGTCTTCTCATTCACCTGTGATTGAGGAGCTGTAGATCTTTTGATGTTTAAGATCAACAATGCTGCAATGTTGTTTTTCCTCATCTGTGGCATTCCCAGCTTTCCCTAAAGGTCTGTCCTAGCTCTCACTATAGGTCTGTCCTAGCTCTGTCTCTATAGGTCTGACCTATGTGTAGCTCTCCCTTTAGGTCTGTCCGTAGCTGTTCATGTTGAAATGTCCTACCTCAAACAGCCTGACCTGCTCCACTGATGTGCCTGGTCCACCATAGGAGCTGCACTAAGTTGAACTCTTCCAGCAGGTTATTCTAGCCGGGTGATCAGCTGTTAGCAATATTATAGCATCATAACACCTGAACTAACAGAGCTAGCTATTCATCCAACTTCTCCTCTATACAATACAGCTATACAGGGTCACTGCATAATACAGCTAGCATTAAAGGGCTTGAATGTAAACTTGTCGAAGAGAAATAGTCCTAAATCTCTGCCATAACCAGCTTTCCAGCCACCCAGGCTGTTACAGTATTGCAGGATATGTAATTCACTGCAATCCCTTATTATTATTCCGTTTCCTCAAGGGCTAAATGTTAATCAAGGCACATGTATCCTCCCACAAGTAAAGGGTTAATATTAGAGTTGTCATTCAGGTCAAAGCCTGGCTGGGTCCATGCAGTTCTCAGTACATTCTCCCTGTGTGTGGATATAGGTATGAATAAAGGATAGGACCGCTCCAGGCTATGGTTCTACAATACACTCTAGTATTTATAAGGGGGATCTGTGGGAGTATACAGTTATACACTGGTACTGGCACAATCTAAGTCTCCTGTCAACAAGGACAGACTGGGAACACAGAGACTATACAGGTACACTTGTCAGTACGTCCCACAGTCATCCCCACCCTACAGAGAAACACTCCATATGGTGAACTGATGTCAGGCCTGGACCAGCTAGTATGTATACATCATGTAACTCTGCACTAGGTCAGCAGGTTTGGGGCTTCATCCATCAATTGACCAATCTGTAAACAGCTCATGTCATTCTGGATCTGTAAGAATTACCACTAATCCACAGGCACACTGACAGGCCTCCTCAGTCTGACAGTCAAATCTATATCCACCACTGGCCAGTGTACAGAGAGAGAGAGGGAGAGCGCCAATATTACAGGTCTGAGCATCAATAAACCCTGGCCTGTACATGTGTGCATTGATCCCCAGCTACCACAATGATAATCATGAAGTTGATGGGTAAAACCACAGCACAATCTGACAACCACAATTGATCAGATCTGCTCAGCCTGTGTTTATATGTACGAGTAATGACAGGTATACAGTGTCATCAAAGTGAATCTCATCATATATGTCATGTCATGTATGCATACAGTAAGGGCCAGAGAGAATTCACACAGAGTACCAAGGTAGGGATATAACATTACCAGAATGATATAATATTACAGAACAACAGCACTGAGATCTTAGCATCCATGGACAGAAGAACAAATATCAATTTTGATAGCATAGAGCCAAGCAGGATTCTGATAAAAAATAAATACCCATTCAGGGCTTGTTTTTCCACGGGAATCCGGGAATTCGATTCTCGTCAGCACTCCCGCAAAATAATTTGCGGGAATCAAATATTAGCAATCTGTATAGAAATGATAGCATTGGATTCACGTGGATTCCCGCAGAGCTGGGTTGTGAGAATCTATTTGGATTCCGGTGAATTTTGACGAAAAACAAGGCCGGCCATTCAGGAGACACACATACAGCTACAAATGATCAAGATAAAATGACTTGGAAGATTGAATGTTTGTTATTTTCATTCACTCTCCCAAGTAATGAAACAAATTGCCCTCTATCCCCAAAATATGAATTTAGTGTTTTTTGCTCCACTAGGATTTAACTGACATTTTACATCATTTTGAACATCATGTTAAACTTCCACTAGCACAACCTCAGAATTTATGATTTTTAGGAAGTTTTCCAACAAATCCCTCAGACAAGTGAACTCATAAAATTTTGTTTCCCTAAAGAGTGCAAGCTGGCTTTACAATATGCATGCTGTCAATATAAACAAAAGAAAAAATACGACGTTGTACATCTGAAAACCTCTCGGCTCTGGGTGCCAGCCATTCATAATGCATTCAATTTGAACAGTACTACTTTGAAGATGTCAGGAACACCAAGCAGTCAAGTGACAAATATACAGATGATTACAAATTTTGCAATTAGAAATGGCCCCAAGGTTTCTGTCCAATCATAGAAACTGGCAGTCATTACTTGTCTCTTGATGTATTGATGATGTATCCCAAGTATCATACTGAACACTTGAAAAGTATGAAAGGAAGTATAGATCAATGATTTGACATAAATTAAAAATGGCCACTATGTTTTCCATTCAATCAGACTCTTGATGATGTATACAAAGTCTTGCATCGGACAGTACCAACGGTATAATACATCGGACAGTACCAACGGTATAATACATCGGACAGTACCAACGGTATAATACATCGGACAGTACCAACGGTATAATACATCGGACAGTACCAACGGTATATCGGACAGTACCAACGGTATAATACATCGGGCAGTACCAACGGTATATCGGACAGTACCAACGGTATATCGGACAGTACCAACGGTATATCGGACAGTACCAACGGTATAATACATCGGACAGTACCAACGGTATATCGGACAGTACCAACGGTATATCGGACAGTACCAACGGTATATCGGACAGTACCAACGGTATAATACATCGGACAGTACCAACGGTATAATATATCGGACAGTACCAACGGTATATCGGACAGTACCAACGGTATAATACATCGAACAGTACCAACGGTATAATACATCGGACAGTACCAACGGTATATCGGACAGTACCAACGGTATAATACATCGGACAGTACCAACGGTATATCGGACAGTACCAACGGTATAATACATCGGACAGTACCAACGGTATAATACATCGGACAGTACCAACGGTATATCGGACAGTACCAACGGTATAATACATCGGACAGTACCAACGGTATATCGGACAGTACCAACGGTATAATACATCGGACAGTACCAACGGTATAATACATCGGACAGTACCAACGGTATAATACATCGGACAGTACCAACGGTATAATACATCGGACAGTACCAACGGTATAATACATCGGACAGTACCAACGGTATAATATATCGGACAGTACCAACGGTATAATACATCGGACAGTACCAACGGTATAATACATCGGACAGTACCAACGGTATAATACATCGGACAGTACCAACGGTATAA